>BMAO01005689.1:0-97098 GCA_019973975.1 Trichonephila clavata
AGTTGTCGTAGTCTCTCACTACCCCTATGATTATTAATTCCTCTTGCACATTATCTAAATTTGGATATGTTGGATTCATAATTAATAACTACATAAATAAATAAATCACTACTATTTATTATTCCTTATGATAGAAATACACCAATATTAATCAACTTTAAGAACAACAATTATAGTGGAGTGAGATCAGAATTCAATTATGAAAACGACGGAACACTAACTGATACCACGGGGAATAACGCATACAATCAAACTACGCATTTAAATCTAATCTATAAAAATCACAGACCTGATATCCTTTAAGACCGCAATCTTGAATACTTGTAGAATCTATGGAGTGGTTTCAACCTTGGATATCTTCAGTTACGTCGAACCGAATTAATAAATCTTTTTCAATAATCTTCCTTCAGCTAACAACCTTCACTTAGTTAAACTAATCTCCCTAGAACACCTTCTTAATCAATCCGTAGTTGACTCCTCTATCAAACACGTAGTCATCCTCATCTCTTCATTTCATTTCTCCCTTTTATATCTCTTTCGAACTCGCTAAACCCGAAACTATCTTATTTGCATAAGTCACACTTTTAGCTCTCAGTGGGGATTGGTTAAAATAAATACAATTTAAAAGATTTTGAGAGAAGGTTAGTGAAACGCGTAAGCACCCGTCACAGAGTGTTAGAAACATTAAATGTGCGGAATCAAACTATGAATCAAAAAGAAAAATCAAACTATGCAGCAGTGCAATATCCTGTTGTGGAATCATGTCTCCCAGCAGAAGTTTTAAAGACTTGGGACAGACATAGACTCAGCACAGAGGTCCCAGAAGATCTAGCCCTTGAAAAGGATAAGGTTCGCGAAAATTCGATGACTTTCCTACGTCATGAAGTAGAGGGAGAAGAACATCGTATTTTAGCAGAAAATGGGTTTGGAAGTAAAACGAACCGAATGGAGTCTCATAAACAAGTTCAATGAGATGAACCAATGGCTACTACACCAGTAGCAAACACATTCAAGGAAAATAAGCTGCATATTTTGTGACCGTCCCCATTCACTCATTCAAGCCAGGATTGTCAAGAAATGTCAAACAAGGGTTACGAAGACCGAAAGTCGGAGGTTATACATCGGAGATGCTGCCTTAAACCTGGTCTATGGCAAAAAAGTGTCACAGTAGTTTTAAATGCTTGATTTGTGAAAGGAGACATTTTGTCTTACTTTGCCCAGATTTACACAAAGAAAATCCTTCTTCACAAAAGGATAAGGGGGTCTATGAAGAGGAAAACCCTACAGAAGCTTTGTTGACAAATATTCCCTCAGAACAAGAAGAATATTTGAAAACAATAATGATCAGATTGCGCCAGAAGGGTAAAGAAATCTGTGTGCACGCCTTGCTGGATGATGGTTCACATCGTTCATATGTTGAAAAAGATTAAGTTGAAGAATTAAAGCTGTGTCCTTCTGGTAAAGAAACGTTTTCGAAAGTACTGTTTGGTGGAGGAATTTCTCCAGCTGCTGAGCATGGGAGATATACATTAACAGTTGAAAGTTTAGATCGTAAATATTCAACTAAAATGTCTCTTTTCGATCAACCAAAGATTTGTTCAATGCTACTTAGAATACGTGATGAATCATTACTTGCTGATCTGGTAGCTCGAGGGATAAAATCAACAGACGCTGGAAAAGATACACCACCTATAAGAGTTCTTCTAGGAGTGGACGTAAAAGGAAGTATTTTGACCGGAAGGATTGAGGTATTTCAATCTGGAGTTTCAGCAGTAGAGACTTTACTTGGATAGCCAATTTTAGGACTTGGACGGAAAAAGCCTGTGGTTAATATGGTCACGTTAAACCTACATAGTATTGAGCTGCTCAAGTATTGAGTATCGGTACCTACATAGTATTGACATAGAGACATAGAGTAGTAGACATAGACATAGACATAGAGACATAGTACCTACATAGTATTGAGTATCGGTCCTCAAGTTGACCTGGTAGACAGTAAAGTTGTTAGGAAGAGAAAGTTGCTTTCAGTTGTTTACAGTACATACGATCCAGAGGTTTCTGTTCCAAGCCCTCCAGATACCAACCCAGTGTCAGAGGTTTCACGGCCGGTGGAACCAACACTTTGCGGTCGTCGAATAGTTCCCAAACAACGTTTGAACTTTTAGACTGCTGTAAATATTAATTAATGCTATATACTCTAAATTTGAATTCTACATTTTATTGTTAGCAGTGTTTCATATATCTATTTGTCCTATGCTTAAAGCAGGCAATTGTAATTTTGTATTTTATTCTTATTGCTTTGTATTGCTTTCAGCTTTGCTCGAAATACAAAAGGTGGAAGTATGTTGCCACTCCGAATAGGTTCAACATTTCTTGGTTTATATTATTTGATAATTGTTTTGCGTTTGCTTATTCACTTCTGTATCTGGCAACAGAATTTTAATAAATACGCGTATGAAATATTCCACGCAGTTTACGTTTTACGCTAAGCAGAGAACAGTATTATATTTTATGTTTACGGAGCTTGTGCTCAATTAATTCATTCGTTCTTTCAAGTAAATAGCTTCATTTATTGAAAACGGCAATTAGCCTCATTTATCCTGCGTGTCGAAGAACATTAAAAGAATGTTGTAATAGAAGAAGAGAAGTTTTTCTCGAGTCACAAAAGTTACAGTTAACACATTATACTGAACAAGTTAATAATATATATAAAAATACAAAAATATAAATTACAAATAAAATTTAAAAAATTAATAAAGATTGTTTTTTTTGTATGGTGTATCAATAATATCTTAATTATTTATTTTTAAAATTAAAATTAATTATTAATTAGGATATTACTGCGATGCTTTAAAGTTTAAGCCCCATGTTAGGCTGACTGATGCAGCCATCTAGTGAATAAAATCTCAACTAAAGCTGTCCTTTACAAATCCTTAATCCTAACTTTGCTAACTAACACTTAATATGATTTCTGTGTAAAAAAAAAAGTATTATATGATACGAAAAAAATTCGTGACTTTTTTTTCATTTCAAATTTTTAAATGACTTTCTTTTTAATGTTATTTCAATTTTTGAACTAACCTTCGTGTTTGTTTCAACCGAAAGATTAGATCATCAAATTTTTATAAATAATTTTCGTCACTTTTGAATATTTCCCCCAATTTTGTTTCTAACGATAAATTTCCACTTAAATATATTTTTTAGAAATTGTTTGAATATTTTTGCTTGTTACTAGTAGAGGAGAGTGCTCTCTCGTATTGGTATTTTACAATACATGTTCATGGTTTCACACAAAGAGAGCTGAAACTGCAATTCACTTTCATAATATTTCTCTTAGATACATCTCTTAGATATTTTTAAAATAATCTCTTAGACATGTTTTGTGAATCATATTGAAATTGTAAAATAGCATACGGCATATGACGTAAATTTTCAGCACAAAAAGTACAATAGAAATTATCTGTTGTGAGTTATACGGAGGGTACAAAAATAGTTAAAAAAAAAGATGAGCACATATACATCGAAATACTTTTTTATTTAAAAGAAGCGAAATTTCTTATGAACTTAGGGGGATGTGTTCTGGAGTTCGCTATTTTTTTCTAAACTTTAGAATAACACCTCGAATATATGACTTCAAAACATAAGAGCTTTTCGAACGTACATTACAGGTTTCTCCATAAAAAAGGAAGCGCTATTTGGCACGAATATACTTGTTAATTAAACATAGTAGCTGAAAAGTATAGATATGCGTTAACGGCGGTACACTTAAAACGCAAGATTTTAAGGTACATTTTTAATACTTTTGAAAAGACTTCTTGTGAATGAACACTATTTTTAAACATAAATAATAAAAGTTTTCTATTTCTCTTTAAACAGATATATTTTTTTAACTATTTTCCATGTGAATCGTTTAATAAGATATCAAAACGTAAGTAAGTATGTAATTAACCACAAAGTAGAAATATATTTGGCGATATGCTTAAGCATTAATTTTTGTAAAAAAGAACTATTCCTTAATGTGTATTATAATTTTGGTATTCGTTTTATTGTGTAATCTTTTCACTCCCCCCTTCCAATTTTTTTTGGCAACTGTTGGAAACATGTACTGCATTCTCAGCAACATTTGGTTTAACATCTTAACGTATCATATATTCAAAAAAATACACAATTTTTTTTAAAATTGCCTAGATCCATAGCAGTAGTATAGCATGAAAATGGCACTCTCTTCCCTCTCTCTATATATATGTTACCGGCAAAGTATGAAATCCGGCATTCTATAGAATGCCTAGGCATTCTATACAATGCCTAAATCTAGCCGGCAATGTATGAAATGATTCCTATTTCACACATTGCCTAGGCATTCTATAGAATGCCTAATGAAAAACTGGCAAAGTATGAAATACATCTCAGATTCTTTTCGAAAATTGTCAATTGGCAATATATAAAACTTTTAACGAGTGTCTCAGGCTCAGAATCTGTTAGTTGTACATTGCTGTTTGTTCGGAAATGTCAAAATACTCAATTTTACTTAAACTTGTTCAACAAAAAATTGTTTTTTTCCTGTGCTACCTGAAAATGGAGAAGCAAGCTATAGTGTTGGAGAATGAGACATGGTCTAAAGCAGGGGTCGGCAACCTATGGCACACGTGCCACATGTGGCACGCGGAAAAATTCTCAGTGGCACCTTGCAAAACTCAACAAATTTGTAAATTTTTGAATTGTTTCAAAAATGCTCTACTATGTGGTTCGCTGAATCATATTGGTAGATTGGTTTGACACGCAACAGCTAAAAGGTTGCCGACCCATGGTCCATAGACATGAAACAACTATTCAACGGTTAGTTGCCTAAAATTCGAGTTGATGATAAAAAAAAAAAGGGTTTTTTCTTAACTGAAATTACTTTTACTAGAAGTTAATAACTGATATAAAAAATGCTAAAATGACTACTAAGAAGAAACCCAGGAACTATTGGTTGTTGAATAGTTATGATGTGATGTTGGCGGAAAATAGTTCCTTGTTCTAGGAATTTAATTTGCCAAGAGCAAAATTAATTTCATGATTCTGGGGATATGATAGAATTCTGGAAGAACTTTCAACCAAATACAAAGATCTTATTCGTTATGATATTGAACTGTACATCCACCTACGTGAAATTTGCCAGAAAAAACAGAAAATTATTTTTTTAAAAAAGGTATTGTAATACAAAACATTGATTTTTTCCCCCGAATGCCAATATATTGGCACTTGTAATGAGTGGGAAATAGGATGGTTTCTATCAACTTGGAACTTCTGAAGGAATTTTAATACCAAGTATATGCGAAATCACAATTTAACAATAATTTTTTTTTAATGGCAGTCTCATTATTTTGTCAGAATAACCATTTGTACTTTTAGGAATGTAAGTCATTGATATATAATATCCTTATCATGACCTTTTTTCATACTTTGCCTAAATAGCTTTAGGCATTCTATAGAATGCCTGGGCATTCTATACAATGCCTAGGCAAAGTATGTAATCAATCTCATATTTCATACTTTGCCTAAAAACGTCCGGCATTGTATAGAATGCCTAGGCATTCTATAGAATGCCCGCATTTCATACTTTGCCGGTAACATATATACTTCGAAGGGAGAACACTGGAAGAACGTGTTACAAAGCTTTCTAACACAGGCATACGAGTCCCGAATTTGGGGGACAACGATATTTAAATAGGGAATGTAGGAAGAGGTAGCGAACAGGCAAATTCCCCCAAACCCTATGGGGTTTTCCAGGACCCTACTGGTTGTGTGCTTTTAGACAGAGGCGTTACTAAGTCTACAAGAAAGGTTTAGTGTCTGGATCAGTGATTCCCAAAGTGGTCTATATAGACCCCAGGGGTCTATGATGACTTGCAAAGGGTCCACGACAGCAAAAAAATAATTTGGGGTTCTTGAGGTGTAAATGGGGGTCTACGACAGTTGTTCTCATTAAACCAGATCGTGATTTTAATTGTAAAGGAAAATTTAACCAAACAGAAACCGGATTTTACATATTTAACACATTTACTTAGTAAATTTAATTAGGCTAATTTGCAGTTATGTTACAGCATAGATTTTATTAAAACAAGGACCATATTTTTAGCATTTCTTGCCAGAATTAAGCTAAAAGAGTATAATATTGGACGTAGAGAATTTTCCTTGTTTCTCAATTGATCACTGACAATCTGCCAGGAAAATGATGTTTTAACCTACGTTCAACATTTAAATTACCTTTATTCAGATTTTGAAACTAGGTTTGAAAATGCATTTACTTGGTAATTACCACAGAAGGTAATGAATTCTTGTGGTCACATTTAAAAAAGTCATACTACTAGAGGAACTGATCGAAATAGGAAGTAACGGGGATCTTAAAATAAAGTTTAGAAATGGATGTCAGCAATTTTGGCTTTAAAGAGACATATTTGTTATTTATCTCAAATTATAGAGTATTGGAGAAAGTTTTTAATTGTTTTTTCCAGTAAGAAGTAGTTTCAGCGCGGTTGTCGGCTGGACACTACTAATCGAATGAATTTAGTGTTAAACCTGACAAGATTGATGACAAATATTGAAATTTTGTTATTGAAGCACCAGATTCATCCCAATCATTATAAACATTCGTTTTTAATCAGTTATTTATGTATCACTTAAATTTTTAATTAATTAGAATGCGTTTCTTAAGTTTCACTGTTTCCCATTTTCACTACAGTTTGAAATTTAAATCTTTTAAAGTAAGTATCTCTGTACCAGCTGTTATAAACACATTTAAGTTAATAAACCCGAAAAAAAATTTTATATTACATAATCAGGGGTCTACCCCAAACCGAAAAACATCGCAAGGGGTCTATGAGACAAAAAAGTTTGGGAACCTCTGGTCATGATTGAAAAGGATGACGAAATATTGCATTCATCTTGCACCATTAAGTTTTACATTAAAGGTTATGAATATAAATATCTATTTTTATGTGTGTGTGTGTAAAGCATCTTTTATAAAAATAAAACTCTAAATTAATATATTTCGTTTGTTATAAATCCTACATAGCAGCAGAGTAACGGAGAATATTAAGCCCGCCAATGATTCTGTGAAAAAGTGTTAGTAAATGATACAAAATTATTTGTTAGCAACAGCAAAAATACTGAATATATATTTTTCCATCTACAATACATGTGTAGATCCATTTTTAAACAGTGAATTTTGTTATAATCATAATATGTTTCTTTTACAAACAAAACGTATTTTGTATTTTAGATAAACAAAAAATTACGTTCTTTTATTTAAGAAATTGAAAGGAAGGAAAAAAACAGAAATGAGTATATTTTCAACTGTTGATATGTAATTATATGTTGTGGAAGTTAACAGAGTAACATATGTAATTATATCTTGTTTCATAAACAGAATAAAGTAACTTACCTTTTATTACTTTGAAGGGGAAAAATATTTCTTCCAATTCCTTCTATCCAATTTTCAGTGTTCCGGAATCCACATGTATGAACTTTGTTTTTTATATCCTTTGTGGTTGCTACATATAACATTTTAAGCAAGAGAACATATCTTACAAGCAATGACTGCACAGTACAAGCAAGGAAATGACAAAGACGAACAATCCTGTTCAAACGCGTGCGAATTTGACCAGGCTCTCTATCCTTACTATGTGTGACGTCACACATACTTTTCGTTTTAGCACCGAGGCCTTCTATCTTCTAGGAGGTGCTGGTACCGCACAGTTGTTTATCGTACCACCTCACTAGAAGCAGGGAAAAGTCAGTAGGCTGGATTCCTCTGGCAACCACTCATTTCAATTCGCGTTCCTTCTTCCGTTCTGTTTACTTTCTTCTTCGTTCGCCGCTCTGTTGGCTCATATGCCTTTCTAGGGCATTCTCGGAGAGGTAACACTCCACAACTTCTGCATGTTCTTTAAAAACAAATACTTCCATTCGTTGTTTTAATAATCGGGGAAGTTTTAAATCCTTACAAATCCAGAAACCTATCTCTTCGTAAAAAATTTAATTCTATCAAGGCAATCCATCTCCACTTCAGTTTTAAAGTAATAGTTTTATTTATGTGCAAGAGTATAACTAAATATTAATGAATTTGAAGAAAAACTCTAACCATGAGAAACCATACATTAATTCTACTTTTAACTTTGTACTTAAATTTTTCGAAATGGAAGAATAATTCACACGCATTAATGTGTCTTTACACAAATATTAATAATGAAATGTAAATATTTAAAATTCGCCGCCGAAATCTACATTAGAATATTGAAATTGTAGTCAATATTTCGAAATATAAAACTTCAGCTAGGAGGAATAAATTCTTTTTAGAAGTAACTTGAAAAAAATAAATACCTCTTAAGATTTTTATGCAACAACTTTTTCCTGTCACTTTTAGAAAAAACAAGAACGGAAAAAAGAAGAAGTAACGAATTGTAAAGGACCATTGAAATCGCAAGCCCCTTAAAATACGATTTTAGTTGGGTTGCAGCCAAAAATAAAAGGTTCGAGAAAAATAAACAAATAAAATGGGCTGTTTGGAACGTGTGAGTAGGTGAAATTGTGGAGTGTTGGAAATTGTTCAGAAATAATAAAATCTTATATAATAGTAATTTTTTCACATCTTTTTGCTATTGACAAAAACGAAAGCAAAAAGCTGTGTGTTTCGGCTCCAACGCAAGACACAAGTTTGCTCCTTAAATACCATTATCTTTGATTATATATTATGCAAACAGGGCAAAGTAAACAAAGCAAAGAAATGCATCTTATATAATACTGAAAGCAAGCATGCATTTTATTTATTACACACACATTTTTCGCATTGATTCGATAAAATAATATACATATATTACTCATAGAACATAAGTCCATTGTTAAGAAAAGGTTGATTTACTTCTCTATTAATATAACTTTGAGTATAGATTACGTTAATAATCTCGCCATTATTGATCACTGTGACCAGAGGCTTGTGCCAACTACAGTACGATACGTGAATATCGCTAGATACGTGATTTACGAATCATGAGAACATCGCATCTATGATTGTACCAGACCTTATCGTCCCCAGAATTAAAATCCATATTATGCTCTGATTTTAAAAATTTTACAAATTTCAATCCTTCATCTTTATCGAAGTCAATATAGAAATCACCGCTAAATATTGGGTGGAAGTATGTAGTACTGTTTCTTCAGTAGTTTAGAATCACGTTCCGGATATGTTAAAGAGATCACATTCATTATTCTATATATATATAAAGATTACACAAAAATATACACAAAAAAGTTATAATCTTAAGATAACTATAGTCATGATGGAATAAAGTCTTAGCCACAGTAGTACTAAAGCAAACTCCTGGCCTTAAATACCAGGATTGCCGGTTTAAGCAAAGTTTTTCGGTCAGCAGACCTTCACCTGAACTTGCTAATACTTTGGGTCATAGGGAAAAAATAAGAAACTTCTAGAAAAGTTTAAATATTATTATATACAAAACCATAATCTATTAATGTAAACAGACAATATTATAGCCTATAATAATTACTAGAACATTTTAAAATCAAAGCTAAAACAATTAGATAATGACTTACCACGTGCATACCGCAAAAATCATATTTCCGGGCCATAGAAAGGTCAATAACAGTAATTCATAAAATTATTAAGTTTTGATAAAATTACATTAAGACTATATACACTGGTGTAAAAATTAAGCATAATTGATAATTAGGTGAGTAAAGAAAGAACTGTAAATCAGAATGGAGGAAAACGTGATATGCGAGTGTAAAATGGTTATAAAATAAGGAAGCAAAACAAAAGAATGATAATAATTAATTTTATTATCCAAAGTAGCAGTTTGAAAGAAAACTGAGCATAGCAAGGATTCACACTTTAAAGAAAAAATTAAAGAAAACATTAAATAAAATACTGATGCTGTAGTATATTAAGGCATGTGGTCACCTCTGACAGCCAGGCACGCTGCACAGCGATTTACCATACTTGCTATGAGATGATGAATGAGTTGTGGGCTCAAACGGTTCCAAGCTTCATGGAGAGCTCTCTTCAGTTCTGTAACGGAACTTGGTGGGTGCCAAAGAGCTGCAATTTTTCTACTGAGCCTATCCCATACATGCTCGATACGATTTAAATCAGGGGAGTTCGCAGGTCACGACATGCGCTGGATGTTTTCCGTTTCAAGGAAATCATCAATCAGCACCGCTCGGTAACATGGCGCATTATCATCCATAAATATGAAGTCAGGACCGACAGAACCTCGAAACAAGCGAACATACGGATCAAGAACTTTATCTCCGTAGCTTTGAGCAGTCACAGACCCCGTGTCAAAGAAATGGAGGCCTGTGCGGCCATCCATCATAATGCCTGCCCATACCATTACTCCCCTTGATGAAAAATGATGTCTTTCTGTTCTGTTTCTTGGTTCCAAACGTGTTCCACGTTCTCTCCATATCGTTACCTGCCGAGAATCACTTCTCAGACTAAACCGGGACTCGTCAATGAACATGACATTGACCCACTCTCCCACACTCCAATGTTGATATTTCAAACTCCAGTTCAAACGAGCGCGTTTATGCGCAGACGTGAGGGGAATGCAAACTGCTGGTCTTCTGGCATACAGGCCAGCAAGATTGAGTCTCCTGTAAAAAATTTGTTTCGAAATTCGTATTCCTGTGGCGACTGTGAGCACCAACCCAGTGCTCTGGCAGTACTGTCCCTCTGACGTCACGCACTTATTACCAGATATCGGTATTGGCGAGGGGTTGTGACACTTGGTCTACCTGATGCTGGTTGTCGGGTAACATCTTCCGTTCTCTGAAACTTCTGCCACAATCTTGAGATCACAGACTGGTCCACTTTCAGAATTCCAAACACTTCGGTTTGTGATTGTGAGGATTTCAACATTCCAACGATTCTTCTTTTCGTAAACATGTCCAATTGGCGTCTTTGTGCCATCACTCACCTGGTTTGATGGTTAACAACGTTCCTTCGCACAGCAATTGCATGAAACTTGTCTGAAAAGCCTATGCTGCGTGAATTGGTTTCTCCGCTTTCCGACATGCGCCGGTGTTTCGCGCAGAATGTAGTCGACTGATAAGTTTTGCCTAAACCCAATGTTTCTTCTTCACCCAATTAATATCCGCAAGAAATTCGGAATAATTTTACGAATATTTACTCCAATTTTTCGCATTTTACGATTTATGCTTAGCTTTTGGACACCAGTGTGTAAACACACTTAAAAACTCTAAATTTTGTTTTAAAACTTATAGAAAATAAAAGTACCACCCAGACATATACAATTAATTTAAAATAAAATATAATGTTATTAATCTATTTAGCTTGAAGCTCTATCTATCGAATAACTGTACAATTAATAACATATTTCTTATATTTAAGTGTTAGATGTATAGCATTTTATAAATTTAGCAGGGTATACATGTTCCATACAATGTTTTATAAAGTTATTAAAATTTAAATATATATTAAATTTATCACTAACTAATACATGATTACGATGTGTATACATATATATATATATATATATATATACACTGCTGGCCACCGTAATTGCAACACCCTGAAGGAAGCACGCTAATAACATGAAATTTAGAACATGCATTAGCGGAGGTGAGATATGCAAATGATTAGAATTTCAGCGCAGACACACATCACGCACGCCTGTGGCGCCACATCATTCTATTTAAGGCTTGGAGATTTCGACGATTTCAAGTTCGGCAATTGTGTTTTTCATGTGGTTTTTTCAAAAAACGATCAGTTATGTCTCGTAAAAAACAACGATCAGCTTTTGATCAAGTATCCGAGTTCGACAGAGGAAGGATCGTGGCCTACCGAGATTTTGGATTATCTTTCAGGGAAATCGGTAGTCGTGTTGGATGAAACCAAACAACTGTAATGCGGATATGTGACCGTTGGATGCAGGAGGGTACGACAAACCGAAGTAGTCGATCGCATCCACCTCTGTGCAACACTTCACGGGAGGACAGGCAAATTGTGCGGATGGCAATGACGGATTGCTCAGTCACATCACGAACCGTAGCACAGCACATTGAGTCTGTAACGCATCATTCAGTGTCTGCGTGTACCATTCGACGCCGTTTATGGCAGAGTGGTCTGTCCACAAGACGTCCATTTCTTGTTCTACCCTTGACGCAGAACCATTGACGTCTCCGCCACCAATGTTGCGATGAAAGAAAGATTTTTTTGCGGCAGAATGGAATGAAGTTGCCTTTACCGACGAGTCACGCATCGGTCTGCAACACCACGATGGTCGAATTCGAGTCTGGAGACACCGTGGAGAGAGGATGCTGAACAGTTGCGTTATGCACCGCCGCACTGGTCCTGCACCGGGTATTATGGTACGGGGTGGTATTGGATATCACACTCGCACTCCTCTAGTGCGCATTGCCGGTACTTTAAGCAGCCAGCGCTACATTTTCGAGGTGTTGGAGCCAGTTGTTCTTCCTTACCTTCAGGGCTTAGCCACAGCCATATTTCAACAGGATAATGTGCGACCACACGTAGCACGCATTGTCCAAAGGTTTTTCGTCAATCACCAGATTGAATTGCTTCCCTGGCCGGCTCGCTCTCCGGATCTTTCGTTGATAGAAAACGCGTGGTCCATGTTTGCTCAACGATTGACCGAGATTACATTCCCAACTGTCACACCAGGTCAACTTTGGCAACGTGTGGAAGCTGATTGGTCTGCTGTACCCCAAGAATACATCCAAAGTCTGTTTGAATCAATGTCGAGGCGTGTGGCAGTGGTGATCTCCAACAATGGCGGCTACTCTAGCTACTGATTCTGGCAGGAACCACACTTCACAGAAGTCTATAAATTTAATCATTTGATACTTTGTCAACATGTTATCTAAAAATTAAATATTATTGTGCTATCGCATGTCTTTCATGGTGTTGCATTTACGGTGGCGAGCAGTATATATATATATATATATATATATATATACATATATATATATACATATATATACATATATATATACATATATATAAACATATATATACATATATATACACATATATATACATATATATATATACACATATATATATACATATATATATACACTTTTTGATTATGAACCACAAAAAAAGATCCCCAATAAACATCTAGCATATTTGCCAAGAGTTCCTAAATTGGACCCAGGTTTATTGGTGGCTGGTTCCCTTCAGTGATGAGCCAATTCAAATCGTGTTCTTATCGGGACAAACCCCTGGAGTCAATATCGTGCATTCAACATTGTTGAAAACGACCACTATGGTCGAGTTGGTCCGATGGTCTGGAACGTCTCATAGCAGACGAGCATGCCGACCTTTATATTTTTGATAGAGGTACTCTAACAGATCAGTGGTGGAAGAACGGGATCCTTTTACCCTAGGTCAGACATTTCCATGGATCATATGAACCAAATTTTTTTTTACGAACGATACAGCACGTCCACTTAGTCAGTTGGATCACTAATACCTCTAATCGGACCATAGTCAACGATTGGAATAGCCTGAGATGTCCTCTAACTTTAATCCCATCGAACACTTAGGGGACGTCCTTAGACGCTCAATTGCAACTCGAACCACAGCTCCAACGCCCATCTTTGAGCTCAAGAGTGGGTGGGTGCAAGGGTGAGTTTGGTTGCCACAGGGGCCGATAAGGACCATGTTAAACAGGATGAAACACTGATGAAGTGCATTCACCCCCAATTAGACATGTTTATCTTTGCTAACAGGGTATCGGGCTGTTGCGTTGCTGGCCAAAGAACCAGTTTCCTTATTTTTGGTGCAGGTTGTGCCAATTTTTTGTTTTCCCATGTATTGGTCTAATACCAAATGAAATTTTGCGAAGTGTGGTCTTGTTTTCTGTATTAGTTCTCTATTTATTGCAAAAAAAAACCCATTTGTACCCTTAAATGTTTCCACCAGTGTATTTAATAGTGACTCCCATGTGCTTGACTTGCGCAGAGTAAAGTTTTTCAAATTAAGATTTAATATATTAAAAATAGATATTCTAAGTTCGTTTTCAATATTTAGATGAGATTTATATTTTTTCTTCAAAGCAGCTATGGCAGAAAATTTAGTTTCTCAAAGGTAGGATGCTGGAAATGGTAATAATATACGAAATGCTTTTGTTTTCAGTACAGATAATTCATCATCTACCTCTGCCTAAAATTAAGAGTATTTCTTACTAACTAACCTTTTGATTTAACCACACACTGAATATGAAATCCATGAATATTTCCCCTTTGGCAGTTGAGAGCCCCTTTGATGTATTTTGAAAGAGATATCTATCTCACTGGTAACTTAGTATCAAGTTAACAGCAAGAAAATACTTTTTAAAGTTTTTGTCAGCCAGACTATATGATATTCAATGGTTTCAAAAACAAGTTCTATGTGTTTTTCTTCAGCCTTATAGGTTTTAACACATTTATATACCTACATTTTAAAATACTTCAATTATTTTGCTTTAAAAATTCATGCTTTATAACTCCAATTTTTTCAAAAAAAAAAAAACATTAGTTTTATCAATTGTATCTAACATATGTATGTTTATTCCTTGGAGATGTATTTAAATTGTTGGATTTCACAAATATATCGACCAAGTCGTTCAATTTTATCACAAATAAGACACCTCGAAACTTTTTCGCTTCCGGTTGGTTTCCCTCTTCTAGAAAAATGGCCACCATTTGCTCCATAAAGTGAGTAATAGAAACTAGACTATTTTCTAATGATATTTGTACCTTTAGAAATTAATCATTGAGGAAATAAATATTTAAGTTTATTAAAAATGCTTTTGCAATCTGTTCCAAATTAAAAATTTGAACGAAAATGTAACATAATAGTTATTTTATATTTTTATAGTAATTTACTAAAAGTATTCCTATTACTTAAAAGTAACAAACAACATTTAATAATTATCTTGATAACTTGTAGGGTTTTTTATCAAGGTCGTATTGTACGAGTAGTTTCAGCGTCAAAAAACATTATTATTGTATTTAACACAACTTTAATGTAGAGAGAACTGGCACGATGAAAATTATTCTTGAAAATTGGGTCGCCAATATTGAAAGTTTTAGAAGCACAGAATTAAGGCTTATCCTGAAGGTTTCTTTCCCGGGAAATAATAAGATTTCTATAATTTTTGTGATCTCTTGAATTATACGCCGTCCCAGTAATTCCCGAGAACGACACGGGGCTGAAATAATCTAAAATAACTAGCTTTGATCTGACCGTGGATTTCGAACTCAGATATAAATTTTAGCTGACCACACTGTTGCAAGTTGCGATAGTTCACTCTGAATTCCTTAGAAGGGAAAATACCTGTTTGTAAACCCCCAGCAATGTGATAAAAGATACATACAAGTACGGTTAGGGAGAATTTTTGCAACACGACGAAGGAGAGGGTAAATATAAGGATATATGTGTCCTGATTGGTTTTTGTCTTGTGTGTAGAACGTCTCTTTGCAACGAAAATTATTTATATGTAGTTTTTATTGGAAAAGGATTTCGGAGTTTAACAACACAACTCTTCTGATAAGGTTCTGACATCCTATTTTACGTTATTAACATAAGTACTTATATTTAAAACCCTTATTTTATTTTTATTTTTTTAAAAATTCGGATACTTGTCTTTATTAAAAACTATTTAATTCAATAAGCAGTTTCAAGAAAGGAATAAACCGTCAAATTGCTTAGGAAATAAAAATTTTAAAAAAACTGGCAATTTTCTTTTTATTCTCTTTTAGACCAATGAAAAACTTCGAATTATCAAGAATTCAAATTATTAAGAGGCACCATAAAACTTCCGATATACACGAAGAGAACATTTTGTCTAACTCATTTAAATTTGAAACTCTGAAATAAAACAATAATTGTACGTATGTATAAAATTATTTTAAAGTAATTTTAAAAATTATACATTATACAGTATAAATATTATACAGAAGTTAAAAGTCCTGTCTTTGAAGAATACATTCAACACATGCATACACAATCCTTCGCATACCTTCTTCACAATAGCGGACCATCCTTTCTGAACACTTATGTAGCAAGGCCACGTGTTAAACGAAAGATATAGACGGCTGGCAACAGGTCCATTTGGTCTATTATCCACTTGAAGAAGAAAAGCAATAAAAATGTCTTTTTGCCTGAGGAACCGGAAAACACAAAGAAGAGGTAGCAGGCAGAGGGTCATCAAAGGGGCTACGTTTCAGGGGAGACACGCATAAACAACGCATAGACAACGCAAAACTTGTAAGTTCCAACCTGTTTGTACAGGACTGTACATGAAAGTGAGTGTTCGAAATGTCGAGAGTTTTATGAGATAACTTCGAATTATCGCGTGTTGTAGTCTGGGCAGCCAGAGATTTTACTTTGAAATATTGAGTTTACCAAAACGTATGGTTTTAGTTTGAAATAACAAGAGTTTTTCTGAGGACTGAGTATATATTTCGAATTATCCAGATGTTCGTATTATCGAAGGTTTGAATTACCGAGAGTCGATTGTATATATATATATATAGGGAGAGAGTGAACTAATGGTAAGAACTGAAATTGAAAAAAGAGCATGGTTTGTCTGCATTTTTTTGTAACAATTCACACCCAGTTTGGCTAAAAAACCGTTTTTTGACGCCAACTTTTATCATTGTTTTAACAGTTAAGTTGTTACAACAATGGAGATCAATCCAAGTTAGCGTCAAAGACCGGTAATTAATTTAATTTAACTAATTGACCGGTACTTAATGAATAAATCTTTTTAAAAAACTGTATTAACATCTAGTGCACTACAAGTTTTAAAAAATTTATTTTTGAGCTTGATTGGATGAATAGAAAGTGTTCTATTAACGTTGAAAATTTGAATAAGATAAATATATATATAAATAAACATAGTATCATAAAATGAAAAAAATACATAGTAGAATAAAATGACAATACTAAATTGGTACTACTACTAATATAAATAAATATATAGAGAGAGTGAGCTAATATAATAAGAATTTAAAAATTAACTGGAACATTATTTACGATAAATACCATTTTCGAAACAATATTACACTTTTGAAATTCTTAGCAGATTTAAAATGTACCCTCAGGGCATTCGGTGGGGAAGGATTATGAGTGCGTGGAAACTTTAATTGCAACGGCGCTGCAATCGCTTGCTGAATATCAACTTAAAATGTATGTTTCAGTCTGTGTCTTGGCATTGTTTTGAATAAGTGCACAGTGGTCGCTGAACATCTTTCTTGACAGGTAAGAGCTTTTATTTTTCTATTTCTAGAATTAAAAAATAATATTTAAAATTAGAAATATCTGTGAATTTGAACAAATGTAATTCTTCCACGCTCCCTTTTTCGACGGAAAAGCTTTTTGATGACAATAGTTTGAAAAGAGAAATAATTACTTTATATAAATCGAAAGTGTTACATATAAAGCGGGATATTTCTGAGGTATTACAATAATGTAATTTTTTTCTTTCTGAAATATGTGAAAGTAATTTTATAATTAAGAAATTTCATATTAATAATTTCATAATTTCAGTTATCCATCATATGTTTTCATACAAATATAATATTTGAATATTATAAGAGAAAAAAAATACAGGACAAAAAAAATCCTTTTAACATTTTCCTTGTGTTTTCTTGTGCAATTAATACTCTCTAAAAATTCATCATTTATTTATAAATACGCATTTATATAAAATATACGAAAAAAAGACTTAATTTTTTTTAAAAGCTGTTTACTAATATGACCTTTTGCTATAATTTTAAAACGGAAACTGTGCGGAAATGTAAAAGGACCAGAACTGGGCACTCTTGAACGAGACACTCGCTCACTCATTTTTACAGAATTGGTATCGCTGAATCAACGCACTGTACTCTCTGTAACTTTGGTCAGCCTTGACCGCTGAACATTCGGGCATGTGCAATGCATAAAAAAGTTTTAAGTGTATTGTCAAAAAATTTTGGATAGCACGTGAACTAATGAAATACAAGCTAATTTTAATGCGTGGTATTTGTAAAGTAAAATATAAAAATATGGGTTAAGGCGCCATGGTACCATCTTCACAATTTTTTTTTATTTTTTATATTTGATACTTGGTTTTAATTATATTTTATAAAGATTAATATTTAATAATAATTTCATACAACAAATTTTAATTTGTTGCAAAATGTTTCTAAAATTTAAATTTTTTAAACTTTTTTTAACATTTTTAAATTTTAAATCTTTTTTAAAAATGTTTCTTTTCTTTCAAAAACTTTTTTCCAATTACCTTATAATATACTACACAAAAATGTGCATGGGTTTTTTTCTGCTGCTACTCTTTAATTTTTTATTCATTTTTTTATAGTTAAACTTCCAAAAATTCTCAAAGAAACATTAATTTTGATTTCGAAATTTTTTAGAAAAAGTACTAAACATGTTAGAGCTAATTCCATTAATAGTTTTACAAAACATACATTTCAGAACAAGCATAAAAATTATCAATCCCCTGCTTCAATTATCAAATAAGCCTTAGGGTTTTGAATAATTAGTATATGTATATTAGTATTAGTATATGTATTTTTAGTATATGTACAAAAATTCAACATGGATAAAAATTAGTTTGAAGTTTTCATTCCATGCATAGCATGATATAATAATCGTCGAATAGTCTGATAAAATTTTAATTAGCTTATTTAAAACTGCTTACCACTAGAAATTGCAAAAATGTAGAACAATTAAACAGTATACTGCCATAATGAATATAGAGAAGAAAACGAATGAATGATCAATATTTCATAAAACTTTATCTTAATAATTATAAAAAAAAAATATACACACTTCAGGGCTCACTAATGCACAACATATACAAAAGATGTTTATGCTTTTATTTTTTATTTCCATGATTTTAAAAGCCTTCAAATGTTAAGTATTGTACTCGAATGAAAGCAAAATCAAGTAACAATTTATAAGTAAAATATATCAAAATCTTATAACTGCATATGTGCATTTGTTTTAATAAATATTTTAAAGTATTTTAATAATAAAAGTGTTGAATTTTTCTCATATGGTATATATATATATCACCAAAAACAAATATATAAAAATGGGAAAGTTTTTCTATTCTTGCGAATTAGATTCTAAATTATCTGAGTTATAAAAATGAGATTTAGTATTTGAGCTTTGGGAGAATCCGTTTTGAAATTTAAATTTTATCATAATCTTTATATATAAAAATTACGCGTCACAGTGTTTGTCCATGATGGACTCCGATACTACTCAAATGATCATAATATAATTTTGCACAACGTGTGTCATTTCATCCAACTTAAAACATAGGATAGTTAAAATTTGAATTAACCACGCAGTAATTTTTTTATTGCGGAAAATGTGAAGAATCTGGAAAACGGAAAAATTCGCAAAATGTCACAATGCTCATGTGTCTGCGGAAGCAAATATTGTAAGCCAAAATGCACGAAAAGTAAGTGTTCGACGTATTTAGGGGTGTGGAATCCGATTTTAGAGAATCAGTTTCTAAAAATAAACGTAACTTTGCCGAATAATAAAGTCGATCCTAATTCAGACACACCGTGGGAGCTTACTTTAAAAGCCTTGGATCGTGAAAACTTTGTTCCTGTCGTATTTCAAAACAGATAATCAGAATCTGATATCCAATCTGAGAAATAACTGTAACTTTGCCGGATAATTCGGGACGACCGTCTACTACACAAATCGTGGCAGGAACTTATCCTTAAAGTCTTTGTGCGGAAAAAGTGCATTTCTGTAGTAATTCGGGATGGTAAACGAAAAGTCTTAATTCGAATTTTAGACATTCCTGTAACTTTACCAGATAATGCCGTACGACCCTAATGCCTCTTCCAGTGACTGAACTTACCAGCTCAGGGGCACCAAATGTAATCTCCAGTTGTATCTAGAGGAGGGAAACGATAATCTGAAATCACATTTCATAATTGCTACTAACCCTGCCGGAAATTGTCTGAATTAGGTGAAAGGGCACACCATTCGAGTACCATGTCCAGATTTTCATTCCCTTTAACATCTGAACTTGCACACGCTGGAGCATCGAAAGTCAGTTCAGTGTGCATTTCGGGGTGTGGAATTATAATCTGAAATCGAATTTTAGGAGTTTCCATAACTTTGCCGGTTAATGCCGGTCGACCCTATTTTAGACACACCGTGGTAGGGGCTTGCCTTAAAAGCCTTGGAGAAAGGAAAATTGTTCTCTGGCGTATTTAAAAACGGATATTCCGAATCTCACATTCAATCTGAGAAATTACTGTAACTGGGCTGGATAATTCAGGACGACAGTCAATTACGCATACCGGGGCAGGAGCTTAGGAGGTCTAGGAGGCAGGGTAAAAGTGCGTTCCGGTGTAATTTGATGTGGTGAACTAGAGTCTGAATTCGAATTTTTAGAAATTCCTGTAACTTTGCCAGATAATACCGGAGGTCCGAAATATTCGAGGACAGCAGCACCAGCCCAACTAGTTGACGTAAAGACGCCAAAAATGGGTCTTGGGCGTATTTTGGAGCTGCCGTCCAAATTTTCTCAATCCAATAATTCAATAACTTCGTCAAATAATGACAGACGAACTTATTTTACGCGAATCGTGGCAAGCCTTTAAAATTCTTGAGGTGTGAAAAATGCTTTCCTTGTGTTTTTCTCTCGGTTGGAAACAAGAATCTGAAATCGAATTTTAGAAACTCCCGTAACTTTGCTGGATAATGCCGGATGATCGCAATACCCTCCTTCAGGCACTGAATTTACAGGAGTAGGGGCATCGAAAGTGGGCACCGAGTGCTTCTCGGGGTGGGAAACGAGAATCTGGATTCGGATTTCCAAAACTTCCGTATCTTTTCTGGGTATTTCTGGAATGAGGTCGCATGGCTTTGCGTTCGTGTCCCGCGTCCGTATTTTGATTCCCTCTAGCAACTAAACTTGCAGGTGCAGCCTTGAGAAAATACGATTGCAATAGGAATTTGCATTGGAAATTGCACTTTCGGGCACTGTTGACATTTTGTTAGATAATGGGAAAACTACACATCCGGCATCATTGAACATTCATAATATACAAAATGCCACGTGTACCATTGAAAAAAAAACCGGATTGGCAACAGTATTGCAAATGAATCCAATCATGATCAGGGATGAGTGTACCATGGCCCATAAACATTCACTCAACGCATTATATAGAACTTGGCTAGATTTAAACGGCAACGAGAAAATATTTCGTGTTGTGTTTTCCGACAGACATTAACTGTCATTTCTAGCTCTACTTTTGCTCACGAGATTAGCGCATGTTTAAAACAATTGTTTTTATGGTGAAACGTGGAAACTCTTTGATTGACCATAAACACGCGAGTACATTTGCAAGATGATCAATCGGAGCAAATATTTTCTAACCAACTGTTGAATATTGGAAAAGGTGAAGTAGAACTTCATCCAGTGTTCTTGCTCCAGTGACTCAGCCCAGGATGTCAAGCATCTAATATTTGCTTGTGCTAAATTCTCTTCCGAAAGACGTACTCTCATGAATTGCCTACAAAAGAACAATATAGCCTGGCCTCCTCCTTTCTCTGCCTTTGTTCAGAGCAAGTCTTCTTTTACATCGTTTTGTGCATATATTAATAGCATTTTTTCTCGTCTTGTTTAAATTGTAAATTTAAAAATTTTTTTTACTATTTTATTATTATTTTTTTGTGTGTTTGCTAACATTTACTTTGTATGTATGTATCTGTTTTTTTTTGAAAATGCATATATATATATGTGTGTGTATATGTATGTATATATATATGTGTTTTTGTGTATATTCTTAAGTATTTGTGTGTATGCATGCTTTTACGCATTTGCATTTTGAAAAATTTTATTCTGATCACACATGTGCTTCAAAACCTTCACCATTGTATAATTTTAATTACTGAATGTCTCCGTTTTTGCATGTGAGCAATGTTGTATTTTGTACTGTGTTTAATGTATTTGCAACCCGTCTTGTTTCTTTTTACCTTTCGATTTCCCATTTGTGCTTGTATCCCTGTACTTAAAACTTCCTACCACTATTGATCGAGTATTGACTTACGTTTGTAAGCCTTGTGTTATACTTGTTGGCACACAAGGAGTCTACATAGAGTCTAAAAAAAAAATGCATAATGCATGAAATAACCAGACAATTTCTGTACTATTCTACCGGGAACATCTTGAATCAAACATTTTGACAGCAAGGTTTAAACGAGAATTCGGTTCGGTTGCTACGGAATCTGCTGTCACGTATTCCACTGATACTGTCAGAATCACCAATACTATTCAAAATGCTTCAATTCCCGATTTCTTTGGCTTTCGCGATGACCATAAATGAATCTGAAACCCAAATAATATTCATTTGATGCTTGGACATAGAAAATCCTTGTTTCTCGAATGGGCAACTAGATGTTACATGTGGAAACCGTTGCATCTATATGAGTGAGCTAAAGACGTGTTTTCGAAAAATATTGTGCCCGATTAGTGATTAGTCATATAAAATTATTTATTATATATTATACTTTAAAATAATAAAAAATAATTTTAAAAATTTCAAAAAATCAGCCGTTCCTTACCACATTTATAAAATTAAATTTTCGTATGTTGTTACTTAACAACTTTGACAGTAATTCATGCATTATAATATACTCTAATAAGGAGATGAATAAAATGTAAAATTAAAAGCATTATGTTGTTTTATACTTGTTGCATACATGTCAACCCTCCGAAATTGTAAAGGAATATTAATTTGACTGCATTGAATAGCTTAGAATAATATTGTGAATTAACACATTAAAACAAAGCCACAGCAAAGCGTGGCCGGTTCAGCTAGCAATATCATAAAAAGCACGCACTACTTTTAAATCTTGACCACAAATCCATTTGCTCTTCCAATAAATAATTCACAAACTAGAATTTTTGCACGAATTGCACAATTCTTTTTTGAAATGGTTTGTTCCTGCATATATAATGTCAGTCTCGCGTGATAGAAAAATAATAAATTTATTTTTGAAAATAATTCTTTGAAATTTTGCAGGCATGTTTATAAGGATACGAGGTATCAAATAAACGAATAAAAAATTTCGATAGTTTGATGATTTTTAGGGTACCATATCACCTTAAAATAATATAAAGATGCAATTATTTCTATGTAAAATATATTGCTAATGTCAAAAAAGGTATTTTAGGTTTATTTAAGAGTTTAAAGGTCTGCAAAAAAACTAATATATAATTATATTTTCAGGCTTTTAAGCTTTTTGTAATGGTTTTTCTCAATTTGTGTTTTTTCAATGCATTAGGGCATTACAAAATGCTATTGTTTCTCCAATTATTTACCAATCACCTCCATTTTTTTTCTTTATGTCATATATAATATATGTAACAATATTAGGGATCATTTTGTTGTAAACTGAATATTACTTTAAAAATTGTACGAGAGATATTGGTCTTTTCATTGAATTCAAGCATACATATCAAAATTTTATTTTTTCTCCAAAACTAGTTATGTTATAATAAAATCGATCCCTAAAGTTATTTTAGATAATCGTAAGAATAATAGAAAAAATTCAAATAAAAATTAATAAATACAAGAAAAAAATTTAAAATTTAAATTAAATTTTTTTTTATTTTTTAAAAAATAATAAAATTTTAAAAATTGTATAAGTGACATGTGCACAAAAAATTACCTCGTATTATTTTCTTGAGTAGAAACATAATATGAAATTCTAAAATATAGTTTTTAAGCAAATAAATTGTTCAAAGGGTATTTATTGATTCTAACTAGTGAAAACAGCTACTAAGTATGTAAACTGTGCGTAAAATGAAATATCCTTCTGCAATCAATCTTAATTAAGTTCCTATGGAGAACTAAAAAAACTCATAACATTAGAAAGTCAAAATGATTTTAATAATGAAGATCGAGTTTAATAGCCATTTCACCCTGAAAACTGGATTATATTCAAAAATATTTTTAATTAAGTCAATTTAAAAGTGCAAAAACTCCTTAACATTAACCCGAAACTAAAATCTAAACTCTGAAAAGTTCAAATATCTTAATTGGCTTTCAGATCTGAAATCTTGGGTCGGTTTTCCAAATATATCTAATATATAAAATTCTCCTGTCACAGTGTTTGTAACCAAGCTCCTCCGAAACGGCTAGACTGATTCTTATGAAATTTTGTGCGTATATTCAGAAGGTCTGAGAATAGGATGTAAACTATTTTTCATTCCGATGTTGCAATTAGTTAAAAAGATATTAATTAAAAACCTTAAAACGCCTAATTGTTCTACTCCTGCGGGTTGTTTACTTGACAGAATTTCCATTCCATTTCAGCCGAGAGGTGATCCGACGTTTCCACCATTTTAAAATTGCTATCCAATTTTTACTGTTAAAATCAGACAACAAATAATTACAGAATCGGAAAGATCATTTATTTCACCAGAATACGGTATAATTTTTTTGCAAAATAATGATACCTTCTATTTTTTAAGAATTTTTTTAAAAAAGGGTTAAAACTGATGCGTTTTTATGCAAATTATTTCTAAATTGTTGCGTATGAATTTGTTTTCGTGTTATTAAAACGATATTCTACACTAAATAACTTCAAGCTCTAACTCTTTTAGATCCAATCATTTAAAAAATAAAATTCCCAAAACTTTTTTTTAAAAGAATGTTCAAAGAATACTCAAAATTTTAATTCAACATTGAATATCTTTGTTATTTATGAAGATAATCACACGAAACTTTATTTCCGTGTGTAAAAAAATATTATCCGTAATCTGTGCGAAGATTGAAAATATTGCTTAAAAATTACGGATTTAAAAAAAAACTTTGTGATTTTCGTAAAAAACCGTTTTTGCGAAAAATAATTTAAACAGTATTTTTTGTACATTTTTTTTTATTTAAACGTTCTTTATTTTTGCAATTAATTTGTGAAGTTTGAAAGCATTAACTTAAAAATTATGCCCTAAAAATAAAAAAATAATAAAAAAATACGCGATTTTACAGTTAGCCAAACCTTGGAGTCGAAAAATAGTTTTGCGACAAAGACCTTTGAAGTGTTTCACCGTCGACCGCATCTAACTCAAGGGTTACACTAAAAAGTTCTGCCTTAAACCGGGGGAAATCAGTAAATTTGGCGAGTAAAAAAAAATGCGAGTAAAAAAGTTATTTTTGCTTCAATTTTCGTCATTTTTGATTTAGATACTTTTCGAAATTAAATCATTATAGATGTTAGATTAAGATGACAAAATGTATTCAATACATTTCTGAGACTCCTTTAAAATATTTATCAGTATCAAAACTTTTGTTCTCTTTCATAAAACTTATAGTTTACTTTAAGATAATGCCTAAAGTATAAATCTTTTTTTGACATATAATTTCAAAATAAAAAAAGCAAAATTTGCCCATTTCGAATTTTTTTTTTTTTGAATTATTCAGTTAAATAAGCATAACTTCCTTAGAAAAAAACAAAAGCTATGTTCAAATAAAAAATTCTTCATTATTAATTGCGTGCTATTAATATATCAAAAATCACTAAATTGGCATGTCACAATTAATTGCTAAATGAATATTTTTAATCAATATTAGTATAAAATAATTAATTAATTTTGTTTTGTATTTTATGATTTCCTCTAAAATGAATAAATATAGATGAATTTAAATGAAAATGATTTTTAAAAAGTTCATTAATCATTTAGAATCAGTGATTAAAAAATAAAATGCCAAAAACTATCTTTTTTTTTTTTTAATTTAAAAAAAAACTTTTTTTTTTACAAAACAATGATATTTTGCATATTTTATGATTTTTTTTCTAAAATGAATCAAAATCGTTGCGTTTAGATAAAAATGATTTTTAAAACTTTTAGAATCGGTGATTTAAAAAATAAAAAGCGAAAAACATTTTTGAACAAATTTTAACAAAACACTCAAAATACTTAAATCAATCGTTTAATGATTTCTTCTTTAAAAAAGATAATTGCATGAAACTTTATTCCCATGTGTCGAACATTTCGAAAAATCCTCACAATTTTATTTCAAGATTTAAAATAGTAGTAAAATTTTGTAATTTGAAAAATTTCTACTTTTCTGTCTTTTTTCAACATACAACTATTTTTAAAAATGCTACATTTTCGTTTCCGAGGACTAAAAAACTGAAACGAAAGAATTGGAAAGTGGGTGAGTGATTTATAAATTCGCACTGTTCACCTACTCGAGAGTTTTTGACGACGGACTTCGAAATTTTCAACCATGGTCAAGTGACGAGGACGGCACCTAAGCTTTTACCCACCTCTCCTAAGTACCACACCACACCAACGCAAGAACAAATTTCGAAAAAGGGAGTTTTAATGTCATAGTTAAAAAAATCACTCACATCGCACATTCACACACATAAGTGCTATCGTTCTGATGGAAACAGGAAATTCTCATTGGGATTAAGTTATTCACTGGGAAAAGCCCGTGCAACCCCGGGCTAAGCGGAGAGGAAAGAAACAAAGAAGTAAAAGTAATTTCGAGAAATAATATTGGAAGTGCTGATTTTGTGAAGAGAAGGGAAAATGTTAAACGAGAAAGCCATGACACGCACTCATGGGCCATACACTCACACCGTACGCGTCACACCCACACAAAAGTGCTGGCGTCAGAAAGAAAGGAGGAAATTAACATGGGGGATTAAGTTATACCCTCGGTAAAAGCCCGTGCAACGCCGGGCTGGGTCATCTAGTAATCTATAAAAAAATCCAAAAAAATTGATATAAAGTTGAATTTTGATAATTCAAAATTTCGATAATACGAACCTCTCACCAATTCGAAGCATATGCTCTGACCTTAGAAAAGCTCTTGATATTTCGAACAAAAATAATACGTTTTGTTACACTCAAATGTTTCGAAGTAAAACCTGTGGCAGGTCAAACTACAACACGCTATAATTCGAAGTGATGTAATAAAACTCTCGATAATGCAAACACTCACTATCATGTAGAGTCCTTTAGCAAACAGTTTGGAGCTTACATGTTTTGTGTTGTGTCGTTTCTGCTTGTCTCCCCTGTAACGTAGCCACTTTGATGGCCATCGGAGTTGACTCCGATAACTCTTGCAGAAGTTTAAGTATCACTAAACAAACTAAGCAAATTTTTCCTTCAAAATCATGTTGATGCGGACGTTTTTCAAGCTTCATTTATTTTAGAAAAATCTATTGATAAAATTAGATTGAATGTCATAAAACAAAAAGAGATGTATTTTCATTAAAAAAAATGAATTTTAGGAAGTATGTATCCTTTTAAAAGTTGTTTTTAATACATAAATACACTCACTTCCAAAAGTTAAGCACGAAGATGTAAAATGCAAAAAAAATCAACAAATACTGCTTTGATGGACACAAAATTTGGCAGTAAAGTAGCATATATATTTATACATATAACAAAATCAATAATTATATACAGAAAGGAAAACAATATTAAATTTTTGCAAGTTATCAGATAATGTCAAACTGGAGACTTAAACAGAATTACGTATAAAGTGAAAATAAACAGCATAAATTGAAAAAAAGGACATTATTAGGGTATGTGATCCTTCCTCATCTGTATGCAAAATTTACACCTTCTGACCATGCTTTCAATTAGGTGGTCAACCACCGCAGAATTAAGCAATCGCCATTCTTCTTGTAGAGCAGTTTCCAGCTCAATAAGAGTGGCTGGAGGTGAGAAACGTAAAGATACAGCACGGCCGAGAGCATCCCAAAGATTTTCAATGGGATTAAGGTCAGGCGAATATGCTGGCCACTCCATACGCGCAATCCCTTCACTATCCAGGTAGTCATCTACGATGTCAGCTGAATGGGGACTTGCGTTATCGTCCATTAAATCAAAAGTAGGGCCAACTGCTGCAGCGTACAATCTCGCAATGGGTTCTAGGACTTCATCTCGATACCGGACAGCCGTCACAGAACCCCGTTTAAAGATGTGCAGGTCAGTGTGGTATCGTAATGAAATCCCTGCCCACACCATAATGCTTCCGCCTCGGAATGCGTGATGTTCGGGGATGTTTTGGGGCTGATTGCGTGTTCCTTGTTTACGCCATATCCTTATATGCTTGTCATCTGGCTCCAGAGAAAATCTTGACTCATCAGTAAACATGACATTGCCCCAGTCAGACACAGTCCAATTGCCATATTCCCGGTACCACTTTAATCTTGCCCCTCTTGATTGGATGGATAGAGGAACACAAACTCGAGGTAGCCGGGCATACAGTCCATTCATATGTAATTTTCGGCGTACAGTAGCTGCAGATATAGCCTTACCAATGGACGCGATAACCATAGATGTCACACGTGTAGAGGTCACTCTGCGATTCCGCTTAGTTACAATAGCAATATATTGATCTTCCGCGGGGGGTTCTAACCCTTGGGCGACCACCTACGGGCCTTCGGATAACTGTCTGTGTGGTTTGGAATTGTTTCCATAAAAGTGAAATTACAGAATGATGAACGCCGAAGAAAAGAGCAACATCTGTGATCGACTGTCCTGCTTCAATGCGCCCCACAGCACGCCAGGGCTCAGAATCTTCCATTCGTTTTCTGGAAGTAATAGAAACACGTATGTCTTGAAAACAAATTATACGAAAGTTTTAAACACCTTCTATCAGCACTTACAATCAACTTCTGTAACCCTTCATAAAACTGGCTTCTTATAAGACTGCACTTTTTGCATATTTCTTGACATGAAAGCACGATTGACTGTTACCTAACATATTTGCATACTTCCATCTACCTCTGCAGCGAATTTCATCCTCTTCAATTCTGATTGGCTTCCGGAAATTAGCATTTTGAGTTATGAGATTAATTATAAAGTCTAGGCGAATTACCAAGATGAGTGTTAACTTCTGTATATAATCTTATACACGATAAGCCCATGGAGTCACTTGTAATTATTATACGTGTTCTTAGGTTACTATATTTAAACAAATTACAAAAAAATATATTGTGTAGTGCTAATGCATTTATAAGTGTGTTATATCAGTGTATGTGCGTATTTAATTTTTATTATATCAGAATATATAGTTTATTTTTGTTACACTTAGTATATTAATATTTTTTTAAAAATATTCTTCTGTTTTCAACTTTTCAATATGCTCGCGCCCTCCTCGTAGAGTTGTCATGTCCTTTCAAGGGGCATGCCCACAGTTTGAGTAAAGCTGGCTTAAATTCTTTGTACATTACTTGGACACAAAGTGACACGAATGTTGTTGAGGCCCTTTCTGAATATAGTATCATTCATTCGTTTCTCCACTTAAAATATTCACATTGAAATATTCATATCTCAGGGTAAAAATACGAGCATTTTCCATTTATTTATTATTCATTACCACCAAGTCTCTCTACACATAACGTTGTCTTTTAAAAAAATTAAAAAAATTTCCAAAACAAAGATAATGAGCAGACACATACTTTTACTTTTAAACAAAGTAGAAATATAGAGAGATTTAAACAATGCTTTAGAAAATGTGAAAGATAATTTATAGGGCTGATCAATAATTGCAGAGTTTTCAGTTCGTAAATGAAGAGAATTGATGAAATACTTCTCAACAAAAAGACCAGCGACAAACGTTATCGATATTTAAACATGAGAGCAACTAATTAAAACCCAAGGGATTATGCCCAATTAAAATCGGAAGAATGTGTGTGACACGTTGAAAGCGGATTATTCGTGTCCTCAAATTTATAGTGGAGAGAATTTTCTGTAATGGACGAAAAGCAACATTTCTTGAAGGATTACTTTTGAAGCATACCTCGCAGAGTCATTTGATTTCTCTAAAAAAAGGCTGAAATATTCTTGTAAGTATTCAAAAGTGTAAAATGTGAATTGCTTAAAAAATTTCATCTTCTTTAACTTATGAAGGATAATAATAATTTTATAGTTGATTCTTTTATGCCAATTTTCTTGCTGTAATATGTACTGATACACAAAACTTAAGCAACAGGAACTTTTTTTTTGCAATATCTCCTCGAGAAATCATCTGAGAGACATGAATTTCAGAAATAAGGAGAGACGTCTTTTTGTACTTAAACGATGACGAAAGCATAAAGCAGATCAGTTTGCAGAAAAAAAAGAAAAGATTAGGACGCGAAATTGCACCAGAGGAGTCAATTGCAGTCAATCGTGTCCTGGACGTTGTAGGGAAAGGTGCTCCAATTAACCACCCTCATTAACCTGCAATATCACTAATTTGTTGCCGTAGCGCTTGTGCAGTTTCTCGACAGACAGGCTAATCTTACAGCACTGTCCGAAAAGTACTCAGAAACATAATGCACTACTTCCCATTCAAGATCCGCCACACCCAGGAGCTGCTTGATCGGGACAAGCCACTACGTTTTTTCCACAGAATGACTGTGGATCTGTCATAGACTTGGAATATTCCGTGTAGCAACGAGGTTCATTTCTACTTCAATGGGACAGCCAACACACGGAATTGCCTCAATTAGGCTAAGGAAAATCCAAGAATCCACACTGAAATTCCTCTACAATCTCCAAAGACCACTCACTGGCTGGTGTAAATTAATGGCGACATTCATCCTTGGGCCATTCTTCTTTGAGGAAATTATTGAACGTGGGAATGTCACATATTCCGTTACGGGCCGTCGGTAACATGACATGCTACAAACGTTTGTTTTGCCTTAACTACAGCGGTGCTTAAATAGAACTTTTTCATGCAGGATGGTACGCCTTCACATATCCATGGGTCCGTGAAAACGCTATTGCTCCAACACTTCACAGATGAACGTATTATTAATCGCTCCGTGGCCGCCATGTTCGCCGCTTACTCCATGCGATTTCTGGTTAAGTGGCTATTTAAAAAGTGTGGTGTATCTTCCAGGTGTTGCGAGGTTGTATGACTTGAAGAGCTCCATAACATTTCATGTGCGAAGCATCACAACTAATCAGTTGCGATCTGGTGTTGAACACATTGTCCGTCTCCTTGACGGAGCGTCAATAGCTGTCTTCACGGCATCAACAAATACCGGTGTGATGTGTTTACGGCCTCTTCCAGGTTGAACTCCTAATTTCCCCGTCCTCTCAAACCTCTTAATCATTCCCCAGGTATTTTTAGTATACATAGATCCACACCGTAAGTTCTTTCTATGACGAAATTCCCGAACTGCAGCCTGGGTTCAATGCCCGATGCCACGAAATATTCACCGAGTACACACGGAGAACGTGCTCATTAAATCTGTGTGTCCGAATGGTGTCGCCATCTATCGTGAGCAAAATCGTACTGTCACCTTCATGGGCTCAAAGCTTACGCTAAAGACAGGCGTATCTCTAGCCTGTTACCATGATGAATTTCATTGGTCTCGATCTTACTACGGCAGACAGTTGGCATAAGCAACAACAACAACGAACTGCAACAGAAGCATTCCCCTTGTTTTCGTAATACATCTTCACCAATAACGCGCGTTCAACTAAAGAGACAGCTTTTAGCATAGCTGGAAACATCGACGAAAAACTTGATTAAATCTGCGAACTTTTTATACCCTAACCTGTTTTGCATAAAGCTTCCACTTATTCCCAAGCATGCAAATTTAGACATTTTTCTTATACAACTGACAGCTTTTCTCTGTGTGTGTGTGTTTTGAATTTTATTGCTCATAACTCTTGTTCTGGATTCTTAATATTGCTTTTGTATTTCGTTTTGGTCGTTTATTTTGTTAAAAATGATGTTTTTCACGAAAAGACGCCTTCTTGTGGACATTTAAGAACTAAAAAAAATTTCTCAATATTCTGTGAGTACATCTTATAGCCTATATAAAAAATTTCGCTGCATTTTGATCACTCGTTTACTCTATAGAATACCGTTTATAGGGGAAGTTTAATTATAACCACCTGGTACATCAAGATTCCTTTTCTTCCAAAGCATGCAAATCTGGACATTTTTCTCTTACCGCTGACAGATTTTCCTAGTTTTTTGCATGTTACTACTCATAATTCTTGTTCTGGATTGTTAATATTGTTTTTGTATTCCGTTTTGGTCGTTTATTGACTTAAATTTTATGTTTTCCCGAAAAGGGATTTTTTTCGAAGATTCCCTAAATTTACCTTTTGGAATTCCATGAGTACATGTCGGTATAGCCAATAAACAAAATTTCGTTGCATTCCGTTCACCCGTTTGCGCTGTAGGAGGCCGTTTATTGGGGAAGTTAATTTTAAACACCTGGTACTTTAAATATAATTTTGTGATATATTCTTCTAAGAATGTGCGTGGAATGGGGTTCCGCGAAAACAATTTCAAGTGCTTTTTCCACGAGTTGAAAAAGTTTGAAGACCAACGCGCTAAATGATTATGAAAAGTTTTTCTCATTGCACTTGCTTGTTTAAATGGAATATTCATGAACTGGAGGGAAAATTTTTATCTTACACTATTAAAATTCGAAGGTAAACAAACCTATCTCTCTATCTGTCTATCTATGTATGTGCGTCTATCTTCTCACGAACCGTACGTCGCAGAAAATCGCGGAAGATACCAAAAGATCGGGAATTTTCCGGGGAAGCCGTATTGCTAATTTATATTCCGATATTGTAACTAGTTAAAAAGATATTAATTAAAAACCTTCAAACGCCTAATTGTTTTACTCCTGCCGGTTGCTTACTTGGCAGAACTTCCGTTCCGTTTCGGCCGAGCGGTAATCTTACTTTTTCCACCATTTTAAATTGTCATCCAATTTTCGGTGTTGAAATAAGACAAAAAATAATTACAGAATCGGAAAGATCATTTATTTCGCCACGATATGGTATAATTTTTTTTTTGTAAAATAACGATATTTTCTATTTTTTTCGAATTTTTTAAAATAGTGTTAAAACTGATGCGTTTTTATGAAAATTATTTCTAAATTGTTGGGTATGAATTTATTTTTGTGTTATTAAATCGATATTCTACACTAATTAACTTCAAGCCTTTCTCTTTTAGATCCATTCATTTAAAAAATAAAATGACTAAAACTTTTTTTTCTGCGATTTTTTTAAAAATTACTCGAAATTTTTACTCGACATTGAATAACTTCGTTATTTATTAAAATTATTGCTCGAAACTTTTTCCCGTGTGTAAAGAGATATTTTCCGTAACATATACGAAGATTGAAAAAATTGCTTTAAAATTACGGATTTAAAAAAACATTTTGTGATTTTCGTAAACTGCTGTTTTTCTGAGAAATAACTTAAACAGTAGTTTTTTGTACATTTTTTATTTCAAAGTACGTTATTTTTGCAAATAGTTTGTGAAGTTTGAGTGCATTAACTTAAAAATTATGCCTTAAAAATGAAGGTAATGATTTTTAAAATAATTAAAAATACGCGATTTTACATTTAGCCAAACATTGGCGTCGAAAATTAGCTTTGCGCCAAAGACTTTTGACCTGTTTCGCCGTCGACCGCATCTAACTCAAGGGTTACACTAAAAAATTCTGCCTTAAACAGGGGGAAATCAGTAACTTTGGCGAGTAAAAAAAAAGGCGAGTGAAAAAGTTATTTTTTCGTCAATTTCTCTTTATATAATTTTCAAAATTAAATAACTATATATGTCAGATTAAGATTATAAAATGCATTCAATGCATTTCTGAGATTCATTTAAAATATTTATCAGTATCGAAATGTTTGTTGTCTTTCATAAAACTTATAGTTTACTTTAAAATAATGCCTAATGTATATTTCTTTTTTTGACATATAATTCCGTAATAAACGAAAAATTTGCCCATTTCGAATTTTTTTTTTTTGAAATAGTCAGTTAAATAGGCATAAATTCCTTAGAAAAAAAAGCTATGTTCATATTATATATTCTTTATTATTAATTGCTTTTTATTAAAATATCAAAAATCAATAAATTTTTTGCAATACATTTAAATGTAATCGTGAATCGAAATTTTGCAATCGTTATGTGAATATCCTGTGGATCCCCTCAATTAAAAATTAATTTCAATTTGAACCTCCCATTCATTATTATTGCCTATTTTCACTTTCCGCTGCGGGTCTGTGTGGCGTAGTTGGATAGCGCGTTGCTTCCGCCAGGCCGCAAAGTATCTTATTCTTATGTCTCGGTTCGAATCTAGAGAATTCGTTTTTGTTCATTTCTACTTATTTTTTCCCATGTAAATTAATTCTCTCTTCTTCAATGATTGAATTCACTTGCTGCATCCCCACTGATCTGAAATTTACTTCATTTTCAGTGCTGCTATTATTTAAGCAAATGGTATGTCACAATTAATTGCTAAATGAGCATTTTTAATCAATTTTATTAGAAAATAATTAATAAGTTAGTTTTGTATAATATACTTTTTTTCGCAGATACGTGTTTAAATAATTTAATTAACACAGAGTGGAATGAAAAACTATAAAATTAAAATTAAATGTTTTTATCAAATAGAATTATTTTCTTTTTGAATGTTTTTTCAGTGAATGTTAGCATATAACTAGGTTTTCCCCCAAAAGTGGATTTTTAACACTTACATATGTTTAATCAAACATCCAAACGTTTCAAGAGCTATCTGTAGAATTTTTTTTATTAGTATTTATTGATAATGGATTTAAATTAATATATTTTTTTAAAATCAAAGGAATGTTTCTATTATTTTATTATTAAATTAATTATTTGTTAATAAAAAGTATATCGCCTATTATTTAGGATAAAAATACGTTCGAGACATTTTTAAGCTAACTGTAAGTAACGATTGATTGATTAATGAAAACCTGAAAATTATTTTATTATTTTAGATTCCTAAAAACTATCTATTATATCGCTCAGATTTATTTGTTATTTGCAGTCGCATTTCATATTCTGCTTTTGATTTTTTTTTATACTTTGTTTTTGTAGCCACTCACGTAAAGAAATATATTTCACTAATAAACACAATATTCTGACTATCACTAAAATGTTTATAGCCGTATGAGAAATACTGAGTATTTTTCATGGAATTGAAACATAAAGTTTGGGAGCTGTTATAGCTTAAATTTACAATTAAAAATCGAATCTGTTGATAAGTTGTTTTATTTCCTTCATTATATGTGTTTTTTTCCCCACAATTAAGAAATGGTGCATTTTCCATTAGCAAACTATTTAGTTATGCAAGACACTGTGTTAACTAACGAGTATAAAAGTATCTCGTGGAACTCAAGATGGTAATCAATAAAATATTTGCAATCTAATAGGAATCATAGACATGGAGATCAAACATTTTAATATTCTTTCATTGTATTATAACAAAAGTTTAAAAAGTGTTGAAAAAATAAGATTTATTATATATAAATAAAATTTTCATTTTTTTAATGAAAAGGATGAGTTTTAGATACTTGCAATTATATACAAACTTCATAGAAATAATAATTTTGAATACGTATTTGTAAGTTTCTTTTCAATTCGTCGTGCCTTCACTTGGAGAGGAAACTAAAATCGCATTCATTCCTCCTACGTAACAAAAATTGACATATTTGGGGGGAGATAAATCCTTTTGTGTGGTGGCATAATATTGGGCAGTTGTACAAAAATGTAGGTTTTCGATGCGGGTACTGTAAACTCACACTGCTGTAGGGATGAAACTCTGGAAGCCAATGGGAGGTTTTCCTAAGTGATGTGTACACAAACTACATGTTTTGAACCTTAATGCGCGGCCACACAGAAGTCACATTGTTGATTAATTTCATGAAGGAGCATATACTTACCGTATAGATTGAACCTCGAGGTCTCCGAATCACAGCTCTATTGGAAATGTTTGGAATGGTTTAACAAAAGCCATTTCTCATTGTAGTTCCCCTCACAGGACTACCCCCCCCCAAGAATTAAATGTCTAGCTTTTGGAAAAATGGGCTTTGTTGCCACAAATATACTTACTGCCACCCTCATAAACTGTCGTTGTGAGGCTTGTAAAACAGTACACAGTGGTCACACGTTATATAAGACTTGAATGCTTTGTATCTAATTCATGGTTTCACACTTTTTGATATGACTTATCTTACTTCACAATTAAAGTCTTTTTACATAGCTATGTTGCTATATTCTTTCTGATATTGTAATAAGTCTCAGTGCCGAATTTCTTGGCAACACAATAAATAGTTAATCTGTTTTCATTGATTTTATGTTTGTGACATTTGTTTTGGACATGAGTGTACTTTTTTACATTATGCAAATATTTTTATTGACATTTATTCTAACAATAAAATAAAACATTTGTTCTCACTAACTGTACTAATGCATAAGCCACATCTAAATGAAATACTTCACTGCATTAATTTTTCGGAAATGACCATGCTTGTTTGTATATATATAAGGAGTTACAAATTTAATAAAAATGTATATGCAGAATTATATTCATAATTCTCTCAAAGATTTTGAAGCGCTACGGTTAAAAAAAAACTAAGACTAAAGAGCAAAACAGAACATTTAAAAGAATACAGAATCAATTCAACCTTTATTTAACTATTTCGTTAGTGTTCTATGTGGAAAACATTGATTACACGGCATGCATCAATGCAATTGTCTATCTTCTACTACACTCTGCTCAACATGTTGCATTCACGATGGACTAGTGTACAATATCTCGGTTTCGTGACTGTCGAAGCTGAAACGTCTTCCTGTTTGTGGAGAGAGTGAGTCGATAGATTGATCATGCCTTAAAATCAAGAGGTTCACTAAAAGCCTTCTTGTTTCTGAATAGTACGACGTCAGTATTTTCTCACTCACTCACTACTCAATATGGTACTATCAACGTTATTCATATCACCGTGTCCTTTTCATGTCCTTGTCCATGAACTTTACGTGTTATCTAAAAATTGATCGTTTAAGTTTGACCAAGATTTCGTACCCCCTTTGCCATGTGATGTAACAGAAAACTTCATGAAAGATAACACGTTGTGTCCATAACGTTGATATTACTATGTTAAGCAGATGAAGAAGGAACTGGAGTATTGCTATTTAACCAAAGTTTCAGAAACCTACAAAATATGTAAATAAAATTTGAAGTTTTGTATTCCTTTCAAATGATCCTTTTAGCTGTATTCGTCTTAGTATTCCTACTGAAAAGCTTCGAAATTTTGCAGGGAATTAAGAATAAACCTATATATTATTAGTTTTAAAACTAGATTTTAGATAAATCAACATTCCTCAAGGGATGCATATAAGAGAGAATGTATGCGTAATAACATTCTGAAGAAGTAAACATATGGCTGTGCAACATATTTCTAAAGAAAATGATAGAAATAGTTACATTTTTAATCTGCTATACTACAACTAAAGTCAAAGAAAATAAATGTATATGAAATGATCACATATTGCTCATGCATCAATAATTCTTTAAAGTTGAATTTAATTTTGTCATTGTACGTTTTCCTTTTAGACCTTCAAAGGCCAGTTGAATTTGCTGACGAAACTGTCTGAAAAATGAAGTAAGAGATACTATTTATAAATCCTTTCCAACTTGTTGGTAACAGTTTCTACTTAGTTTCTAATTTTTTATGTGTGTGTGTGTGTTTCGTTTTCTCCTTTTAAATATTAACATTGGCTTAGATTAGTGTCTAAATTTAGATGTGCAGCAAGTTTTTTAGCATGTATTTTTTTCTCTGTGTAAAAGAAAAACATATGACTGTGAAAGAATATCTTTAAAAAAACTTTTTTTTTTTACTTCTAATGGGTCTGCGAGTTGATTTTTCATTGCAAACCTAGTACATTCTACTAGTGCTGGTTTATCTATTTGTGCGAAACCATATAAGTATAATACCAATCGCTGTGAGTAATTTTGACGCTCACTTTTCTCACCAGAAAGAGGCACCTGAGCTCTGACGATGCGAAACTGAACAAAAAAATCATGGAAATTGAGTAGTCTTAGCATATATGGTTGGGTTTAATGATTTGTAGACTTTTAGATACGACATAAAACGTGAACCATTTGGTCCATTCATATACCTTATCTTCTACAATTATTCAGTGCAAACTTAAAAAGTATACATCTTATTCTAAATAGATAAAACATGTGTAAGCTGTTGCCACCCGATATAAAACCAAATGGAAATACTAAACTAATAGGATGGCTTAATAAAATCGGTGGCGATACTTGACACCTATTGTTCATCCACGACAAAAGAAGAAAAAGACTGTTAGTGCTGAGAGCTGCATGAGTTTTTACATTTCCCTCTAATGTGTTTTTACACTAATTTGACATTACATTACGAAATCTAATCAAACTTTTTGTCTTTGTAATTAGTTCTCTGATTAGTAAAATTTAATAGCAACAAATTCACCAACTATCGAAACTTGAGTTTTTCATTCGATATTAAAAGACTACAGATGCATCAAATGTTAAAGTATCCTTGAACATAAATTGTAGAAAACTAGCAAAAGAAGTTCGGAAAAATCTGTGAAAAGTATTATGAACAAAGCATTTTCTGAATTTTAAATTGTTAAGATAATCGTAGACAGTGAAAATAATTTTTAAGAAGCATAAATAAACATTAAAACTTTTGCCTTGATGATTTTTAAACTAACCTGAAATTAGAGTTTAAATACAAACATTTAATAAATTTAAAATTCTTCCATCTAAAAGAAAAGTTTACACTTGCCACCATTCCATCACCAATCTAATAATGGTTAATACACTCATTGACATAAAAATTTGCTCACCAAAAAATAATTGTTGGATCATAACAAAACTTAGTGTCAATGTCAAAACTTAGTGTCCCGAACTCTGTAACGAGAAGTTATGAAAGTGATTAGAAATTCAACGTGATTGAATATTGTGTAATACCACAGAGGGCGTTGAATAACGTTTTCCTTAAGGTATAAAGCAGGTAAGTAGAGCTTGTTTGAGTGTACTTAATCTTTTGCAAAGGAAACGGTGAGGTAAACATGCCATTACGCCGCCATAGAAGACAATATAAGCAGTTGTAAGAGTTCCAGAGGATGAAAATCATCGGGATGATGGAAGTGGATAGTCAGTTCAGTGAGTAGCTTGTCAAAAAGATCTGTTCTGATTTGACTATGAGAAGGTTTAGGGACCAGTGGAAAGAAGGGACGTAATTTACATGGCAACAAGACTAAGGACGCTCTTGACAGACCAGTCATGGAAAGGATCGACATATCATCTAGTAGAGTCAACTGCCTCTTTGGCCGCTGTCCAGACACTGGTAGAACCTACAGTAGAGACCCCTGTATCTTCCCAAACCAACGCAAGACGTCTCGTCTGACTGAAGGATATCTAGTAACACGGCACTCATTACGTGTGCTACCAATGAAACCCACCCACCGAAGCCTCCGTTTGGAGTGGTGTCGTGCAAGACGGGATTGGATTGCAACGGAGTGGAACCAGGTCACCGTAAGCGATGAATCAAGAATCAGTTTGAAAAGTGATGATAATCGCGTTCGTATGTGGAGGCCCCGTGGTGAACGCCTCAATCCTGCCTTCATTTTACAGCGACAAACCGCTCCCACAGCTGGTGTGTTGGTGTGGGGTATCATTGCTTACGATACACGGTCACCCCAAATATTAATGCATGGCGCAATGACAGCCCAAGGGTACGTTCATGACACCTCTCAGCCGCATGTGTTGCCACTCATGGCAGGGCTTCCAGGAGTCATTTTTCAACAAGACAATGCTCGGTCGTATACAGCAGAGATGTCCCAAGACTGCCCCCGCCATATTACCAAACTTCCCTGGTCTGCTGGATCCCCAGATTTGTCACCAATCGAGTATATCTGGGATCCTTTAAGACGGCAATTTGTACAACCAATGACTTAGGTCCAGCAAGAGGCCAGTTTACAGCACCTGGGGAACGGGATGTATAAGGACATCCTACGGAACTTGTATGGCTCAATGTCCGTTCGTATCACATCGTGCATTTGCCGAAAGTAGAGTCCAACAAAGTACTAAGACACTTCCGTTCATTTTTCTGCAATAAAGGGTCCTTTTTCTTTGATTTTCTAATCACTTACTTGTATCAAAATTGTATTTAGGTATGGGAAATTTCGTTTCATTTTAACGACTATTGATTGGTGATCTAATTTTTATGGCAATGAGTGTATGATGAATGTGATCAAAGTTTTAAGTACAATTCGCCACTATAATTGCATAGTAGTAACTTGTTAGAATTATTTTTGTTCATGATTTTTATTATTTTTCCTGACCAAAAATCTAATTTTGAGGGCTTTAATGTTAATTTTGTATTCATTAAGTAAGCAAATAGGATTTGAAGAGACATCAAAATAAGGTCAGTGGTTCTTGAACTAAGGTCCATGGACCCACTCTTGTCCACGATGCCTTTTTAGTGGTCCGTGAAAGTAGGCCATTTGATGTTAAGATTTCCCTCTTTCACATACTCTGAAAAGCTTCGTCGAAAAATTGAAAGATTTGCCTTCTAGAGTAGATACCTGACTTGCACTAATTGAAAAAAAACTACTAAAACATGCACTTCTATGATGAATATTAAAACGGTTTTTTAATTATTTTCAACTACATAGATGTTACTATAACGTAATATTTTGCACTTCTGACCACACAAAATGCACACCAAGAAGGACCAATGATATCACTGTGAAATTTATTTAGCAGTTAACATGTTGTACAAGGATCAACGATTAAAATTACAGCTTCTTCTGACGTGTACATGATGACATAATCAGTTGTTAGTGTAGTCGTCATTGTTGGCTATATCCCTTACCCTGCGCCTCGGCATATAATCAAAGAGCCTTTGGATGTATCCTTGTGGTACAGAAATCCATGTGACTTCCACGTATTTCCGAAATTTATCTAGTGCAGCAGTGGGTGGTGAAATCCCGGGAAGGGCATTATCAAGCATGGGCTGCACATTTTCGATTATCGATAGATCGGGAGATCAATCAAGCCAAGTAAGCAATGTAATCTGGGGGTTAAAAAGAACTCTGAGACATTGCTCGTCACATGTGGTCACGAAGTATGCTGTTAGAATAAGGTTGATGGCAAAAGCTGAATTTATGGGAGAACCACGGCCTCTAACACCTCAGAAATGCAACGCTGGCTGTTTAGTGTACCAGCGATGCATACCAGAGGGCGTGGCAGTTAAATTCATTACTATTTCAAACCATGATACCGGGTGCAGGACTAGTGTGGTGATGCATAAAGCAAGAGTTCAGTAGCCTCTTTCCATGGTGTTTCCAAACTTGAATCCGACCATCGTCATGTGGCAGGCAAAAGCGAGATTTTTCAGTAAACACAATATCATTACATTCCGTTGTACATATCCGTCGTTCATCGCCCAATTGACGGCGCAAACGCATGTGGTTTCCATTCAAAGGTAAGCGAAGTAATGAATACCTTGTGGTCATTCCACTCTGCTACAAACGGCGTCGAATGGTACGAGTGGACATGAAACGATGCGTAACAGACTGAAACTGCTGTCCATGTTTCGTGATGGCGCTGCGGGATCTGTTACTTCCACTCGCACAATCCGTCTGCCATCACGCGCAATGGGGCAAGGAGGTGGATGCGATAGGCTCAGTCTTTCTGTTGTTTTCTTTCTGAATCCAGGGATGATAGATCCACATCATAGTTTCTTGATTTTATCCTACACGTTGACCGATTTTTCTGAAAGATGATCCTCAACCTCTATAGGCTATTATTCTTCCTCAGTCGGATTCAAAAACTTAGTCGAAAGACGCTCAATGTCTTCCACGAGGCATAATTAAACAGCGCGATAAAAGAATTTCCGTATTTCAAATCGCTAATCTGTTTTAATTTTATACAGCACTTACGGAGACTCCACAGTCAACCGTGATCTGCGTCAGAGCTATAATGCTAATAATTTGCATATTTCATCGCCATCAACGCATGATGTAAATTTAACATTGTTTGCATGTTTCCTTCAGGGAATTGCCCTTTGAGTGGCCAGCAGTGTATATTAAATCATCATCTTTGGATCTCGAGGACAGTAATACGTGAAACATGTAACTTTCTTTATATTATCAAAAACTTGGAAGAATAATGAGGAAAAAATATCAGCTTTCCAAATTTTTATCGTTTTGATAAATTCAAATGTATAATCATACAGTTATTGGAATTGCTATATTTCTAAATTTAGGAGATTCGGAGACTTCTGTCACTTCAAAAATCAATGCAGCATTAAGTACTAAAGAATCATTTTAGTTTCATCATTCATGTATAGAAGAAAAAGTATAGCGAGATGAAGTGCAGAAAACTGACATGTAATTATAATGTTTGCTATTTACATTTCGCCGATTAAAAATGTAAAGAAAAGTATGGAACTCATTCAAGAGGATTTAGTTACATACACTAAAGCCAGATTGCATTTTCAGCATTATAATATACACACATTATGAATGATTTTGAGTGAGATATTGTACCATGTATATTTTACAAAAAATAAATTGAAGCCTTTAGTTGTTTTTTATCGATCAAAATTCAATTAAACTATGTTAAATGATACACATTAAATCATTACAAAGTAAGGAAGAACGCTTGACGGAGTTTTTTAGTTATTTAAATAGTTTTTAATTTAAAGTATTTATATATAACACACATTTTTCTCTCTCCCTCTCACCTACACCTTCTTATAGAATGTAAAAAATTCACAAATATGATTGTATATTTTGCAACTAATAATCACTTTATGAATACAGACATAAGAATAAATAATTTTATAGGACAATATTATTAATCTATTTTTTATTCACCGAACTAATCCGCACTAATCCATTATATAACATAAATGCAATTATATATCAAATTAGAAAATTAAAAGTTTTAACTTTTCTCTAGCGTGTAGTCATACGCCCACACACTTTTATTTTAAAGCGAGCTTTTTTTTAAAAAAAATTTATTCAATTCCTTTAGTTACTAGTATGAGTAAGTTCATTCATTTTTCTTAAGTGAATGTATCAAAAATAGACCGTGAATTCACATGTGTAATAGAATTCTTAACAACTGAAACAGGGAAATATCGCTACTCCTAGAAGATAGGAACCTCACTAAATAGAAAATCGATCAACAGTTTAAAGGTATTCAAACAAATTTATCTCAATATCAAAGTTTATCCGTTTTTTATTTACATCTTTCAAAAACGAAAAGAAAAATACCTGGGGCTATGTAAAAAGTGTCGGTAGAGATGGTGTCTTTCTTTCTCTATCATCTATTATCTTTTCATGAAGTTCAAGTCTCCCTCGCTCTACCGAAATGCATCTTAATATCAAAAAAATTTTAACTACTATATTGTAAGTATTGGAGTGATTGCATATTTTCGGCTCCCGGAAAAAAATAATGTAACTTTTTAAAAAATTATTTTATGTATGAAAAAACAGATAAAAAATTATAAAATTCCAGAACTGGTTTTAAAGGCGTTTCAGCTGAAAAGTCACGTTCGGCTAGCGATGCCAATTACGCCATTCACTCTTAATAAACGTAGTTTGATAATGTTTATTTATAGTTTTCATTTTGGGGTGGATTAGTTTTTAAGTTAACGATTATTTAAAAATAAATTTACTTAATTTTTTTTAAAAATACTAGTTTTCCTCCATGCGAGTGAATTGAAAAATAAAACAATAGAGATTGATGGATAAAGGGGATTTAATGTGTTAATTTTAGATGATTTGCAAGTTAAATCCAAAAAGAAAGACATTTTTTTTAGTATTTCTCTTCTCAACAAAAAATTAAAATTGCCACATTTTAAGTCATTAGGTCTAATAATTGAAAAATTGAATTTTTTAAAATCTATAACGCCCCCGCAACACCCTTGTGAATCAATTTTTGGAAAATCCTCCTTAACTTATCTCTGCTAAGTAAAATTAACATATTTTCAAAATTTCAAGTTGGTAGGTTTAGTAAATAAATAAAAGAGAATTTTTTCACACAAACGCCCTCGCGATTCCCATTGGGTGTCAAATTTGCTGAATCTTTTCGTAACGGATTTGCACTCCCTGAGAGGAATATGCCTGCTAAAATGCAAATCTGTAGGTCTAACAGTTCAAAAATTAGAATCTGTTTTATAACACTTCTTTAACCTCTCTTAACACCCTTGGTAGTTAATTTTTGTAAAAGTCTCTTTATTAGCTATTCTCTACTCCATGAAAGGAACATGCCTGCACAATTTCAAATATTCTGGTCTGATAGTTAAGAAACGGGCATATTTATCTGTAATGGTATTTAATTCCTCGCAACCCCATGTCAATTTTCGCAAAGCTCTCGATTAACAGATCTTTAATCCAACAAAGGAATATGCCTAAAAAATTTCAAGTCTGCAGGTGTTCATAAACGGTATTTTCTTTTTAATCTATATCGTCCTTTTAACTATTTACAACTCTTTCCTTGGAGGTCTATTTTTTCAAAACCTCTTTCGTAACGGACCAACATCAAAGGTGTATACACTGGTGTCCAAAAGTGAAGCATAAATCGTAAAATGTAAAAAACATGGAGTAAATATTCGTAAAATTATTCAAAATTTCTTCCGGATATTAATTGGGTGAAGAAGAAACATTGGGTTTATGCAAAACTTTTCAATCGACTACGTCCTGCGCGAAACACCGGTGCATGTCGAAACGCGGAGAAACCGATTCACGCAGCATAGGCAGTTCAGACAAGTTCCGTGCAACTGCTGTGCGAAAGAACGTTGTTAACCATCAAACAAGGTGAATGATGGCACAAAGACGCCAATTGGACATGTTTACGAAAGGAAGAATCGTTGGAATGCTGGAATCCTCACGATCACAAACCGAAGTGTCTCGAATTCTGATTGTGGACCAGTCTATGATCTCAAGACTGTGGCAGAGGTTTCAAAGAACGGGAGATGTTACCCGACAACCAGTATCAGGTCAACCAAGAGTCACAACCCCTCGCCAAGACCGATATCTGGTAATAAGTGCGCGACGTCAGAGGGGCAGTATTAACAGAGAGATGGGTTCTTCGCTCACAGTCGCCACAGGAATACGAATTTCGAGACAAACTGTTTACAGGAGACTCAATCTTGCTGACCTGTATGCCAGAAGACCAGCAGTTTGCATTCCCCTCACGTCTGCACATAAACGTGGTCGTTTGAACTGGAGTTTCAAACATCAACATTAGAGTGTGAGAGAGTGGGCCAATGTGATGTTCAGTGACGAGTCTCGGTTTAGTCTGAGTAGTGATTCTCGGCGAGTAACGATATGGAGAGAACGTGGAACACGTTTTGAAACAAGAAACAAAACAAAAAGATACCATTTTCCATCCAGGGGAGTAATGGTATGGGCAGGCATCAGGATGGACGGTCGCACAGACATATTTTTCTTTGACACAAGGTCTGTGACGGCTCAAAGATACAGAGACAAAGTTCTTGAGCCGTATGTTCGCTTGTTTCAAGGTGCTGTCGATCCTGATTTCATATTCATGGATGATAATGCTCCATGTCACCGAGAGGGGCTGATTGATGACTTCCTTGAAACGGAAAACATCCAGCGCATGTCGTGGCCTGCGAACTCCCCTGATTTAAATCCTATCGAGCATGTATGGGATATGCTCGGGAGACAAATTGCAGACCTTTCGCACCCACCAAGCTCCGTTACAGAACTGAAGAGAGCTCTCCAAGAAGCTTGGAACAGTTTGTGCCCACAATTTATTCATCATCTCATAGCGAGTATGGTAAATAGCTGTGCAGCGTGCCTAGCTGTCAGAGGTGACCACACTCCTTATTAAACTGCAGTATCAGTATTTTATTTAATGTTTTCTTTCATTTTTTCTTTAAAGTGTGAATCCTTGCTATGTTCAGTTTTCTTTCAAACTGCTACTTTGGATAATAAAATAAATTATTATCATTCTTTTGATTTGCTTCCTTATTTTATATCCATTTTACACTCGCATATCACATTTCCCTCCATTCTGATTTAAAGTTCCTTCTTTATTTACATAATTATCAATTATTCTTAACTTTTGGACACCAGTGTAGGTGGAGTGCAGCTCTCAATAGGTGAGAAAGGCCGAGTTCCTAGTGGATTGAGTTGTGCCATCTTTTGCTAGGGCATCAGCAGCTTCATTGCCCGCTATGTTAACGTGCGAAGGAATCCATTGTAGATGGGTCTCACGAGAAGATAAAAGGCGTTTTAGTTTCTCCAAAATAGCCACTCCTTTGTTATCACCCACTTTATACCAGTTAGAAAGATGTTGGATGGCACTACGACTGTCAGATAAAATTCAGATGCTGTTAGAACCAGGAATTAAGAGTGCCTCTTTAGGGCCTGTATCAATAGCAATGAGTACACTGAGAAAGACAGAGCAACCATCAGAGTTTCTCAGTTTAATGTGACTGGAATAGTTTTGAGACTTAATGTAGATACCACTGCCAGAATGAGAATATTCATTCCTGCTGCCATCAGTATAGATAAGAAATGCATCATCAGGAATGTTACTAATACTTTCAAGGGCAAGTTGCCTAAGAAATTCAAGTGGATCTGAAGTCTTATTGACATGGACTGAGAGGTTCGGATGAAAATACACCCCTCACAGATGGAGAAAAAAGTGCAACTTCTGTGATCAGCAAAGACCGGAGCACTAGAGGTAGAAGGCTGACTCAGCTCCTTCGCCTGCAAATTTAAGCTGGACATAGTGGAATGGCCTTCAATCCAAGGATGACCCTACCAGGAGAAAAATCTCCCGAAGTACTTCGCCCATTCCGCCCAGGAACACCCCGTCGCCTCGTTGAGGCAAACTGTAGGACTTGAGGGGGATGTATCTAAATAAATTATATGAGTTGTTTGTGATTTTTTTTTTCATTTTCATAGTAGTGTAAATCAGTCCTTCTCAAACTTCTAATATTAGCGAAGCAATGTTCTATCATAATTTTCATTGCACCCCCTCTTAAAACAGCTATGTAGTGAATACAATAATAATGTGCAACGTCAATGCTTCTCAAACTTTCAAAATTAACGACCCAATTTTCAAACATAATTATCATAGCGTCCCCCCTTCCACACTACAATAATCTATTGAATTCAATAATAATGTACTTGACGCTAAAGCTACGACACAACTTTCAATATAAACCATACAAATTTTTAAGAAAAATATTAAATTTTGTATAGACAAGCAAATGGGTTCACTTATAAATATTAAACTAGTTCTTCACTTAGTATTGTAAAAAAAAATATCAAACAATAAGTGCAGTACTGATACATCTATAAGTGCATTATAAGAATTTTCAATACTGTCGCGTCTCCCACGTAGGGCTATTATGCCCCCCCCCTACAATTTGAGAAACGCTGTGCTACGTTTAGTTATAAGCGTGTACTTTTAGTTATAAGCTGCACAAATTATCAAAATAAGTGTTATATTCTGTAGATTTTGCATATGAAAAGCCCATGTATGTCACTAGTTATTACTTAGCTTGTGTTTTTAATTAATTATCAAATACTTTTGGAAGTACTGATACACTTATAAGTATGTTATATCAGTGTGAATAAGTATTTTATTTTTTTATTGTGTCAGAATGTGTATTTTGTTTTTCTTCTATTCAGTAAATTTATAATTATTTTAAGTCTTTTATTTTTGTTTTTTTCGATATGCTCTCTTGCTCCCCACGTAGGGTTATTCCCCCCCCCAGGAAGGTGCGTCCCACAGTTTGAGAAACGCTGCTGTATATGGATATTAGCCGCATAGTTAATGTAGGTCCAACTTGTGGCAGTCTTTAAATTTGCTGATAACAACAGTTATTGATAAAAATAAAAGTTAATCGAAACAAGGAGACCAAAATATGGCAAAGCGTTGTTGAAGCAGTGAAGGAAATAAACTTAGTTAATTACTCCTGACGCGTTAAGGGGTCATTTTTCAAAATGTGTACAGCCTGAATTCGTCTGGAAGATAAACGAAAATTTTTTTTAATAATGTGATGGAAAAAAATTTTATGATTTATTTAAAATTTATTTTTTAATTTAAATTTGAAGCTTAAGATTAAGTTTCTTAAAAGGCAATCATTTTACAAAAGAAAACAAAATTGCAATGATTTTTTGGATAGATATCTAGCAAAAATTGTACCCTTTTGGTTTTGTAACTAAAAGGGTCATCTTTGAAACAACTTGCTTAGAATAGTATGTAATATTTTTCTTTTTATGAAGTGTCACAAAGTGAGGTAACATCATTTAGTCAAATAGGATTTAACTGCACTGACTATAACTAAACCAGCAAAGGTTGTCGTGAATCAAATCCACCCCTCAGATTACCATCTCCCCGTCTATCATTAAATATTTCTGGTCGTGTAGGCGGATTTAAATGATCATGAGACACACTTGCAAATCACTATATTTATTGATTCTTATTAATCACAGAAGGATATAAACACACAGTTCAAATTTAAGAGAAATAAAATTAAGTGGAGGACGCAAAGGGGAATTACTACTAGCGGAACAACGGAATCGCAACTGAATCTACGAAAGCTCAAACACGCACAATTACAGCTATAAACCACGTACACGTATTCACAAAATTTTAAATCACTGACCTTGTCTTTTATCATCGGCTGTTCCGTCGTGATGATATCTTCCTTGTTGATTGGATAGGAGAATGAAAAAGGATCCACACTCTGTAACACGGACTTTTTACCAATTTCAATCTACTTCTCCCGGCGTTGCTCCACACGTCACTGCTATCTACTAATATCAACAACCGTGTGTTGACCTACCGATCTTCAATTCATTTAGCTTCACCCTTCTATCTCTTCACTTTACTTAACTTTCTAACTCGCGAAACCCGAACATATATAATATATCTCATTTGCATAAATCACGCTTTGGCTCCCGGTGGAGATTGGTTGAAATAAATAAAATACTTTTAAGAAAATAGAGAATGTTAGTGTAAGACCGTATAGATCCGTCACAAGGTGTTTGCTCCATTTGTAACTGTGATTAATTGCACGGTTATGTGTGTGTGTGTGTGTGTGTGTGTGAAAGATTGCATGAATGAAAAAAATTACCTTTAAATTATGGAATTTTCAGTCACAGTACCTAATGAGGCAATGGGAGATATCAACGAAGGTGTTTTTAAAAAGAAAATGCCATGCAAATAAAAAAAATTTGCACGATTGTTATGCATAAGGAAGAAAACGTGTTGTACCATTTTGGAATCTTATATAAATAGGCGAATTTTGAGAAACTTGTCTGGGATTGTGGGTCATAGTATCCTTCTTTGACGTTAAGTTTGGGTAACATATTTTTCTCCAACCTCGACTCACACATATTACGGTATAATTTTGTGGTAACCTCTGGTTACCCCTCACATCCGAACCCGCTTGTCTATCTGTAAACCCTGCTAGATGTGTAAGAGAAACTGAATAATCCACAAACATTATTCCAATCTAATTTGATTTATTAATTCTCATTAATGATTATGAAACAGACACAACACAATTCTAATTAAGGTATATAAACAATAGTAGAGTGCAGAGATGAGATACTCTAATGCGGGGATAATATTACAGACCCTCAACTGAATCTAAGGTAGCTTAAATATGCTCATTTATAACTACGTCGCACACTAATAATCAGCTTTTACTTAATCAAGTGTACAATACCTGAATTCTTAATGCTTCAGATTCTTCACGGGAAACTTCAGGAACTTTCTTTAGCTTGATCAAATAATGATGGCTCCACGCTCTGTAATCTTTAATTCCACTGCTTTTCAATCTTCACTAACCCCTTCTACTTGCAGACATCAAACGTATCAACTTCAGCTTTTCAACAACTACGTGTCAGCAGATCATTTGCTCTCTTCCTTTCCTTCCCTTAACTTAACTTGACCTCTTACTTCACTCTCTTTCAAGTCGCGAAAACCGAATTTATATAATATTCCTCATTTATATAAATCACGTTTGGTTTCTCGATGAAGGTTAGTTGAAATAAATATTTTGTTGTTATGAGAAAAGAAGAAATTAGTAGAAACGCGTATAGATCCGTCACAATTTTAACTATATCAGCAAATTATTATTTTTTTTACTTGTGACTGAGATTATTAGTACGGCTATGTAAGGCAGCGTTTCTCCAATTACGAGGCTCCTCCTCAGGGGGACGGGATATCCCTACGTAGGAGGGTGCGAGCATATTGAAAAGTCAAAAATAAAAGATTATTAAAAAAAATTTTAATTAACTGAAAAGAAACAAAACACACACAAATTAATTCTGGTACGTTTAGACATTTAATCTAGATATAGAAAGGAGAGAAAAGCGACTCACGCTCACTCACTAACTCATCACGATATCTCCAGAAGTATTAAACCTATAGGCTTGAAGTTTGGTAGGCGTTTTACTTTTATGAATTACAGATCCGCTAAGAACCAATTTTGTAGAAATCGAACCCCAAGGTCATTATAAATAATTATTCTCATTTTTTAACTATCAGACGTACAGTCTTGAAATTTGGTAAGCAGATTCGTTTCATGGAATAGAGATCCGCTACAAAAGTGTTTTGAGAAACATTACTCCCAAGGGGCCTTGTGGGGGATTAAGTAGATAGATAATTATATAATTATTTCCATTTTTAAACTATTAGAGTACAGCCTTGAGATTTGATACGCAGATTCCTTTCAAAGAGTAGACATCCGTTACAAAAGGATTTTTACGAAAGTAGACCCGCAAGTGACATTGCGGAGAATAAAGGGGCGTTACAGATAATTATTTCCATTTTTAAACTATTAGACTTACAGTTGAAATTTAGTAAACAGATTATTTTAATTGAGCAAAGACCCACTACTAAATAAGTTTCACGAAAATTGGCCCTCAAGAGGTCTTTCAAGTAATTAAGGCGCGTTATAGGTAATTATTCGATTTTTAAACTAGTAGACGCACATTCTTGAAATTTCGTACGCAGATTCCTTTTATAGAATAAAGATCCGCTACAAAACCAGTTTTGTAAAAATAGACTCCCTCGTTGCGTTTCAGGGGTTTAAGGGAAGTTATAGATAATTATTTCTATTTTTAATCTATTAGACGTGTGTCACGGGGCTATTCGCGAGATTTCAATACTAATCCTCTTGGGAAACTTTGGGGCCAGCATTTATACTATTTCACAGCCTTTTCAGGAAAAACACGAGATAGTTATATGCTAATTAGTTCGGCTATATAAAGTCTAGATTTTGTAATTGTAAGGGAGAAGGAGTTGCCAAGCTGTAACGTAAGTATCGTCGGTGAATTACTTCACGAACTTAGCGCTCATTTGACAGATATAAATTATAAGAGTAAATTGTTAGATTAAACATTGAAGAAAATAGATTCAGTACCGACCTGAGGTTAGCAAGTATTCGTTTCCTTGTCCATTCTGATAGCCGAGATTATTTAGAATTGAATATTAGATTTGAATATTAGAATTGAGTGTTAGGATTAATAGACGTATTGGGGAATAACTCCTAGGTTTGTACTTATAATTAAACTTGTGATTGTTTTTGTGTTTGTCAGTCCTAAATAAACATAATTGTTATTATGGCATTTATTGGTGATGATATGTTTCCTCCCACACTTAGAGACGCGCCGGGCAGAGTGAACGGGGTCCGAGAAAGGACCCAACCACCACAGACGTACTCTCTTGAAGTTTGGTAAGCTGTGTCTTTTCATTGATTAGAGATACACTACTAAATATGTTTCACAAAAATAGAACCCCAAGGGCCTTTTGGGGGATTAAGGGCCATTATATATGTGAGTATTCCGCTTTTAAGCCATTAGTCGCACATTCTTGAAATTTGGTACACAGGTTCCTTACATGGAGCAGAGATCCACTATAAAATGGGTTTTACGAAAATATACCTTCAAGTGCCGTCGCGAGGTCTTAAGAGGAATTATAGATAATTATTTCCATGTTTGAACTATTGAACGTACAGTCTTAAAATTTAGTAAGCTGTGTCCTTTCGTGGAGTAAAAATCCGCTACAAAATAGGTTTCGGGAAAAAACAATTGTAAAGGGTCGTTTCGGGGGATTAAAGGACGTAATAGATATATATTCTCGTTTTTAAACGATAAGAATTACTTGATCGTAAATTGGTAGGCATGTTTATTTCATGGAATAGAGTTCCTCTAAGAAAGAGTTTTGCGAAAATCGACCCCCAAGGGGGTTCCAGGAGTCAAGGGGTAAAATTGGAAAAAAATTCTTGTTTTTGAATTGTTAAACTCACATACTGGAAATTTGTTAGGCATCTTTTCTTTGTTAAATAGATGCCCAGCAAGAATAGATTGTATGGAAATCAACTCCTGGGGAGAGCGGGGGGGGGGGAGGTTACTGGGGCAAATTTTCAAAAAAAAATCTCGTTATTGAACTACTAGGACTATAATAATGAAATTTGGATTACATGTTTCTTTTGTTGAATTGAAATCAGCTAAGAAGGGTTCCTTTGGAAATTGGATCTCAACGGGGTTACGGGGGACGAGAGTTTCTTGATAATGAAAGTTCCGTTTTTATTAGATTTTGACTTGAAATTTAGCATGCAGGTTTATTTTACGGTGTAGACATCAACTGAAAATTGGCTTTGTGGAAATCCCCTTGGTGATTGAGTTCCGAGAGGGCAAAAATCATTCTACATCAAATTTAGAGGTCTTAGAAATTATATTATTAAAGGTTATGTCATTTTTATACGAAGAGACGAGATTTACAGGTATAAGTATGTAATAACCCTCCCTGTCTACCTTGTGACACAGCTAAAGGTATAGGAGGAAGTGAAAAATGATTCGACATGATAATTTCAAGTTATTTGTTCAACGCTAAAATTAACTCAGAAACAATTCAATGAAACACAATACATAGGATGTTTACAATCAGTCAACAGAGGGCGGGGACGAGAGTTGCGTTTTGGGAGAATACATCTAATAAATCAACCACTTTATAATAATCGATCTTCGACCTCAATATTACTTTACACGGTAGAAATGTAACTAATTGCCACTTAACCTCTTTAATACTTTAAATATCAAACGTAATAGGAAGGTGACTAATACCTGAACTGTAGGCAGTCTTCTTATCAATTAAGGCTTAATCCTACTAATTCTTTATCAATATTACCTTCCTGCCTTCAATCTCTCACACGGACTTTCTAAACTTTTACGGTATTCTTCTCCTTGTATCTCACTTGTCACTTTTAGTTAACTAACTTTCTAACCTTCTAACTTTCTACTATCTATTCCTCTCTCTCTCTTCACTTTATAACCTTCTTGTAAGCGAACCTGAACTATATATAATAAACTTAATTTGCATATCACGTCTTCTTCTTTGGAGAAGGTTGGTATTTTTAATAGCCACAAGGATTTCCCAAGAGAGTTAGTTAGAGGATGCGTATAAATTCGTCACAAGTACATTTTTCAAAACAATCGAATTCTTCATGTTAGGACTTACAAATCAATAACTTATTTATATATATATATATGTATATATATATATATATATATATATATATATATAGACAGTATATATTTATATAACATCATGAAATACCCAGAGAAGCGGTTGGGTAACGACTAGTAAATTTATAAAGGCTTCAGTAATGCACGATGTATTTGATATATAAGTTATCAATACTATGTTAAGAACAAGTTCAATAATTACTAGTGACTTTTATGGGCTTGTCATATGTAAAATTTAATACTTATTTTGATAATTTGTTCGAAAAATAATTAATGTCCTATTTTAGCTTGAGTGTCAAAGTGTATTATCATTTCATTCGCTACACTATTTTTGTACTTAGGGGAACGTAATGAAAATTATTAAAAATTAGGTCGCAAATATTGAAAGTTTTAGAAGCACTGCTATTAAGTGATGTTAGCGGGAAAAAACCATCATAGAATTGTGAAACTTGTGTTCATAGTAGTTAACATTGTGATGGAGGGTGTCCATTTTCCACATATTTGGAAATTTGCTTTTTCTCATTTAATCAGGTGCATGGGAATTTTTTTAATATTTTTCACAGAACAGTTATGGGGCCCCACGCTTCTTCATCTGCAAAATTATTGTAAAATTTCGAGATACCGTGTATTTTCATAAACATAGTAAATGGTGTCAAAAAACCTGGAACATGATTGATATTATTGTTACTACTCATCTCTCCTTCTTTACCACACATGATTTTAGGTATTTCAAATGTAGTTAAATGTAAAGATAATAGTACAATATCGTTTATTTCTGTTGATCCGAAATTAAATTATCTCCTAGCTTAACCCCAGCTCCTCCAAGAATCTGCGTTACACAAGATCGCGATGTCTCTATAGACAATGAAGAAATGGAGCAAACTTCTTGGTTCTGTGGAGGATTGCTACAGTTTTTCTCAAGCTGCTTCAGAACAAATCGTCAAAGACAAAATTCCATCAGACGCACCTCCTCAACATTCTTAACAGGAAGTGCCGACAACAATCAACTGGTAGTTGTTGGACCCGCTGAGGTTGGAAAGACTTCGCTGGTAAACCAATACCTGCATGAAGCGTTTGGAAGGTCCTATACTCCGACGATTCAGGAGAATCATATTCATTTGATTAAAACTTCTGGTAAGTATGACACGACTCCCTTCTTTTAAATAAACTATGTATAATCTTTGTTGTCATCGATTCTAAGCCGCTTCCTATATTTTCAGCAAGTTTTTTGTGACAAAATATAAAACATTAGTGTCATTTATCCTGAACTGATATTTACGAAACTTAAAATAGACATGATAATAAGTAGAGTGTTAATTTATTTTACTAATTTTAAAAACTCTTAAAATTCATTACGGCAATTGTTCCAATTACACAAAAGTGCCACTGAATTAGGAATACCTACCTTGTAACGAGTTGGGCCTCCTCTGACCTTGATAATGGCTGCCCCACGCCGAGGCATATATCCTACAAGTTTCTGGAAACGTTCCACGGGAAAGACTTGCCAAAATTTGGCTTAAGCCGTCCATAATTTCGTAAGTTTCGTTGGTGCTGTGTGATGGCCTCTCCCGCCTTATTCCAAAACATCCCAAAGATATTCAATAGGATTTAAGTCTGGGCTTCTAGGTGGAAATGTATGACTGAAAATTCGGAGGAATGCTTATCCAACCAGCCAATAGTTAACCAGGACTCGTGAGAGGTACAATTGTCTTGCTGGAAAACTCCATTACCGTGCGGATAACATAACAGCATAAACGAATGGAGGTGATCACTCAGCAACTCTACATACCAAATTGCATTGAGGGAGGTTGGTACAAGCACCAAAGATCCGAAACAGGGCCAGGAAAATAACCTAGATCGTGATTGATCCACCATGCTCTTATACAGTTCCAACCTAGCATGTAGTACCCATTGCTTCATGAGCCTTTCGCCATATTCTCAGCCTTCCGTCGGTGTTAAGCAGTCAGAATCGAAACTCATCATTGTCCTTAACAGTTTGGCCGATCGCTAGGTTTTTGTCCACCATCAATGTATTCTTGGTATACTCGACACTATCAATCTTGAAAGTCCTAGCTGTGTAACGATTTCAGAAATTTAATGGCCCATACATCACGCCCTTACAATTTGCTCACGATCGAAGGCGTTTAAATAAGGCAGTTTACCCATTCTAGCAGTTCCAACAACTAATTCAGAATAACCACAATACGCGCAATAACACAGCGCCCTCACTTGCGCATAAATGATGCACACGGCTGCACAATTTGCGTAGCCATTGCTATCCCTAATTCAGTGTCACTTCAAAGTACTGGTATCACTCTGAATTTCTCGAATGTTTCTACCTTCCTTCCTAAATAATACTCTATTTTAAGAAGCATTAACATTATATAGGAAAAAATTTTGCTTATATTTGAATAAATAAGGTATTTTCATATCACGATTCAGCGGACGTTATAGCCAAGTGATCATGATTCTGAATTCCTACTTTGGATGTCGTTACTAGACTTTAGGTGCTACTGATAGCATGATGAATAAATGTACTTGATGCTTAAAGTAATGAGGATCGTGGTAAAAATTAGCATAAATTTTAACAAATAACGTTATTTACTTTTTATTCCATTGAAATAAGTTTCTGATTCGTCAACAGATATGTTGAGATATTATCATGTGTAACACTGGCCTCCAAAAGTTAAGGAACAACCGGTTTCTTGCGTCTTATTTGCAAATGAATGAATGTGGAAACACCAGATTTGGATGACATGCGCACAAAACAATTATGTATTGACTGCAAGATAAAAGCTTAAATAACAAAAATTCAAAAATTACTTACAACAACAACAAAAAAGTCAATTTCGCTGGATAAGTCCATTCTTGGAAAAAATAATAATCACAGTTTTATGTGGCAAAATGCCATAGAAACACAACAAAAATGGCTTTTAATATGGGATACGCCCACCCCTAGCTTGAATGCATTGGCGGCATCGAATTTCCATGCTGTCAATTAAGTTATCGGTTACCGAAAGGGGAAACGAAGACCAGACATGGAGTAAGCTTTGTTCCAGCTCTCCTGAGGACCTTGGAGGGAGACTTAAAGCAGCAAAATGTCTACCAAGATAGTTTCAAAGATGCTCTATCGGATTTAAGTATGGAGATCGACTTGTCCATTCCATTCGCTCCAAACTAAGACCATCAAGATATTTCTGAACAATTAGAGCTCGGTGAGGTCGTGCATTATCATCCATCAAAATGAAGTCATTGCCAATTGCACCGACATACGGGTGGACATATGGATCAAGGATCTCATCCCGTTATCTCACACCAGTCAGAGTTCCTCCCTGGAACACATGTAGGTTAGTATGACCACCGAGTGAGATCCCTGCCCAAATCATTATTCCACTACCTCGGTAACTGTGTCTTTTATCAGTGTTGGATTGATGATACCTGGTGCTTCGTACCCTCCAGATGAGCAGACGTCATGAATCGCTCTTCAGTGTGAATCTGAACTTGTCTGTAGAGAGTAAGTCCATCGTTGTCTGGTCCAGAAAACGTGTTTTCTTGCCCACGGTAAGCGGTCCTTCTCTGTCGTCTGTTGAGGGGTACATACACAACTGGTCGCCTTGCATAGAGACCTGAATTGTGAAGACGCCTTCGCGCCGTACAAGCGGATATTCTTCTCCCTGATGCTACAGAGTGGTCTGAAACAAGTTCCAGCAAAGAAATCCTTCTTCTCCTTTGGGCCTAAAGAGCGATAAAACTGTCTCCTGTGGGTGTTGTAGCTCTTTGTCGGCCTGGAACATGTCTTCTGGACACAAATGTTTCAGTTTTTATTGATTCCAGAGAATATGGACCACACTACTGGACACATTAAGACACCTAGCAACATCAGCCTGTGTGTGTGTGTGTGTGTTGTGTGTGTGTGTGTGTGTGTGTGTGTGTGTGTGTGTGTGTGTGACAACCCAATTTCCAACCATCCGACCGCCCTCCACCTTAATGAGTCGGGCAAACGGCTTCTCTCAGACATTGCGAGACCCCGCTGCCTATTGTTACCAAATCTGCTAACAAAAATTGTAAATCAACAAAAGTTGCACGCGTAATTACGAAAGCCTGATATATGCATATTTTTCTCTCATTCATATATTTCTGTTCTTTCCGATTAAACAAATAGTAGCTATTGTTTTTGCATAAACTTGTATAAAGTTCGTTTTCATCATTTATATAATCTATAAATTTTATTATTATTGTCATTATTTTTACGGTGAACTTCGAAAAACATGTAGTTCCTTAACTTTTGGAGGCCAGTGTATACTACTGTATGCATAATCCTTGTCCTCAACATTGGAGTATCATAACCGTTTCGGTAAAATGTGTGGCAGACATTTCGTTCAGAGACGTTTACAGTTGATATTTGATTAAGATTCCGCGAAATTATATGTGCTCGTGCTGTTCTGTTGAAATGAACACCTTTCGCAATTCTTCTTTCATTACTAAATGGATATGTTAATGCATGCAATCTTCTTACGTAATATCTGGAAGATTTCTCTCTTTGAGTTCTTAATATTTCATGATTTTTTCAATGTTTTCCATTTAGTCCTTGAACTGTATGGGATATTAATTCTCTCGGGGAGACATCTAGTCTAAGTAAGTATTATTTTGTTGAATTGCCTCTTGCTCTGGCATTATAGTCGATTACATTATCGTTATTTTTTATTGCGATGTTTATTGCCCTCGTCAATTTTACAGTCCTTCGTGCCTCCGATAAAGCTGCTTCTAATTTTTCCCACAGCATTTAGGCATTCTCCTCATCCTCGAACTGCAGTGCTTTCTCATTCGCAGGCGATAGCTTAATGTTTGCGAAGGCGTCAGAGTTTATATGTTTGCATTTCGACTCCTCGTTTTGGCTAAGGCCTTCAGATTTTTCTTGTACAATCCCTGTATCCAATCTTTTTAGGCCTAAGATTGGATGGCAGATTAAGGCAGCTTTCATTTTTAGCGTACGTATGAAATAGTTCGTCCCATTTAAACCGGGAGCTATGATTTTTTTCCATGGTAAAAGATTCACACGGTCAATTCATACAGTCAAACAAATCTCTGTTGCCAAGTGATGCTCTTTGTTGAATAATTGTTTGACAATTTTGTAGATAATAGTTTTATTTTACATAAGCGAATAAAAAGATATGACGAATTAAAATGGCCCACACAGAAAATATAAACTCCGATCACTGCACAAGGCGTATGTATCACACGTGGTTTCGCAGAAATAATGCGTGGGAAGAAGCGAGAGAAAGCGCAAGCGGACCATACGGTTATTCTTCCGTTAGAAAAAATATAGTTCACTCACTTCAACTCACCCCAACCCTTAACCAATTTATATGGATTATCTTAGAAGTGATATATGAGTCACCTATTCATTCTGAACCCACTTCATGTTGAGTATCGGGACACTCTGTATATTTGCTGATTTCGTAAAAGCCATGCGATTTTAGGAAAGCTTTTAAATCTGTTTCTTTCCTCTCTTCAAAAGACGATTACTTTTTTTAAATATAAAGGAGTACTCTCAAATGGTTTCATTAAAAATTCATGACTCTATTAACTAGGATTTTTACTAATAAAAAAACCAAATTAATTGAAAAGTACTAGTTAAAACTATTTCTGACAGTGGAAATATTGAGCTATCCGGGTTGCGAAAAGCATGTTCGTTATATCTTTACCGCTCAAAAAAATGATTCTTTATATGTTAAGTAAAAATCAGCATGAAAAATTTATTCAAACAATTGAAACATAATAGCTGAAATTCTTTACATGTTTTTGAAGAAAATCTTCCATATATTGCTTACACAAATTGAAATGATTTTAGATAATTACTTGTAGAACTGCTAAATAAAGTTTATGTTATCGTAAGTGATAGATAATTGAATTGGCTATTAAATGTAGATGTTTTTTTTTTATTTGCCAGATGTATTTTCTCTAAAAAACAATATTGTTCATAAACTTAAGCTTATAGTAAACTTGCCCGGTGTGATTAAATAAATAGCACTTTCTGAAAATATTGGCGTATTTTATTACTTTATAGTAAATTGAAGTTTTTATACAACTATGAAATTTTTAACAAGCCACATCATTAGACGTGATAGAGTGAGAACTTACTTATTAGAAAATATCCAAAAATGTTTAGGCTTTTATTGTTTCTGTGAAGGGCAAACGAGTAAAATTTAGTGAATTAGAAACAACTATTTTAGTTGTGGCATAAACTTCCATAAAAAAAGAATAAAATGCCAGGATTACGACGTAATGGCATTCAGTAGAGTAAATAGAATGCAAAAGCATTAAGTAGAGTAATTTTAGGAGCTCGCATACTAGATTTAATTTTAACTTAGGATCAAAAAAATGAGATCAAAATTATATATATTTCATTCCAGATGGGAAGTTTCATGCGGTGAACATAAAAGACACATCGGGCTTGGAGAACTTCCCAGCCATGCTGGAACATACCATTCGTAACGGAAGAGGATTTATCCTTGTTTTCGCTTTGAACAATGCCCAATCATTCCAAGAAGCCATCCAACTTTGGGAACACATGAAGACAATCCGAGGTAAGAAAATAAATATTTTCCAAACATATATTTAGCAGCAATTTACATTTAAGAAACAATGAAAACAAATTATCCAAGACATTTTGATAGATAAACCTGAAAAATGCCAACAGATATTAGTATGAAAGACCTTTTTTTCACCACAATATTTCATTCTTAATTTGGTGTTATCTAAAGCATTCGAATAAATGTCTTAAGGATGATTGTCAATTATCTTGCTTTAAAAGTTTTGAAGAAAGGTATCTGGAACTCAATGAGTTGTGAAAACGTCTTGGATTTGTTTCATTCACGAAGTACAATGAAAATCGTTTAACACGAAAATGAGGTGATGGCAAAATCTTTTAGTGCTTAAAGAATTTTGAGTTAAATGATATGACAAAAAAAAAAGCATATATTCAACAAAACTAAGTTTATTAGAGTACATTTTATTTTCATAGATATGCGAAAATACAGATGGTAAACAGCTCTTTAATGAATTAACTTCATTTATAAAAATATTTTTCAGGCAAAAAGTAGCCAATTGCGGTATTATATATATTTTTTCAAAACTATCTAATTTTTCCCCTAAGTCTTGCTGAAGGAATAATACATTTTTAACTTTACCTGCTTCTATATCTTCAGATGAAAGAAGTTCCAGTAAAATAAAAATTATTGAAGTTAATTGAGAAATAATATGACCCAAGAAGAGGTGTACAGGTTTGTCCATGATCTATACGGATTCAGAAATCTCTGAAAAATTAATTTCACTGAAATTATTCATAAAATTGCTTCTTAAAAAGCCAGAAAAGTTGTTATATAGTTAATTATTATGCAGTTTTTTTTTATAGAAAAACTGGTTTATATACTTTTCGTTTCACGAGATTAATGATTTAGTACTTTTTTTATTAGATTATATATTCTGAGTAAATACTGCTGTTTCGCATTTCTAGTTATAAAATATCTATTTTTATTTCAAAGGTAATATTTTTGATTTCTTATGATTTTGTTAAAGTGTATTGTCATTATTATGACCAATTAGCTGGCCAAAGTATAAAGTTTTGCACTTTTGTTAATGTTTTATTTTTAACTCGTATACAGGTATATGAGTTTATAACGTTAAGTATTAGTCAAAACTTGAAAATTCTTTAGAGAGATGGTGTATTAAGACTTTACACTCAAGGGGTTTACACCCTAGCATCAGCCGTACTTAACCTGAACTTTCTAGACAGCGTTGGGTGAATCCAGCCTTCAATAGAAAAAAAGGCCGGTCGAGTTCTTAAGTGTGGTAAATGCATTGGAGAGCCAATGCTGAGCCTTAAAAATCACCAGATTTCTCCTAGACTTATTCAGCTGAAAGAAACTTGCTACATATATATTTGATACTTTCATATTCTTTTAACACATTTTTCTTTTTTGTTCACTTCTAGGTGAAAACGTTCCCGTAATTCTGGTTGGCAACAAAAAGGATTTACGGGAAGAACGGGAAGTTTTTGAAACGGATATTAAAAATGCTATTGGAGATAATTGCCGGTCCTGCAAATATACAGAGACCAGTGCACAGGAAGGGGTCTCAAATGTATTTCACGATTTAGTCACACTTATATTTGAACTGGAGTAACACACACACAACCTCTTCCCATTTAGAACCCTTAAGGATGATATGCTTAGTATTTTATGTTGTACCTACCCTATTAGTAAATTAAATATATACAAAAGGTCGTTCGCCCTTTATGGAAAGGAATTTTACACTTAACTTTTTTTTCATAGCTACTGTATGTTTTGTGAGAATTCGCTTAAATCTAAGGGCCATGATCCTTAACAATAGTTCTAGCTCTAATATTTCTTAAAAGCAAACTTTTTCTTAGTACTGCCATGCAAATTTTACTCCATTTCTCTTGGACCATTTTTCAAAGTCCGTTCAGTGTTCTTGGATACTGTTGTCCTGAGGCTCGTCTTAATAAGCCTAAACCACAAAAGTCTATTGCAGAAGCGCAGTCTACATTTGACTTAAACATGTGACGAGAGGCTTTGTCCAAATAAAATTCAACTTTATCAGTTTTCTTTCCATATAAAGTTAGAATTTCTTCTTCAAAAATTGGTTCTTAAATATTCTGCTGCCGCAGGGACTGGGTTCGAATCCCGGAGAAGGCATGGATGTTTGTGTTGTAATCCTTTCTTCTGTCTGTGTTGTTTACCCCCGTGTTATACGTTCGGTGGTGCACGGGGTTTATAAATGTTTAAAAAAAATATTCTGCTGATGGAAGAGTGGATTAATTTTGGCTTTACTAGAGAATTTTTTTTATTTTTAATGTACAGTTCTCTTAGAAAGTTCTGCAAATACCATGAATCCCTTTGGAAACTTTACTGTACTTCCGTTAGTTGGGGATTAGAAAATTAATCTTCTTTTCTGCTGTCTCTTAAATATATCCGTATTTTATGAAAAGTTACCACAAATTTCCATTTTCATCAGCTAGATGTTTTATACAGAATTTTCTACAGTTTGTGTGCAGTTCTTTCAGAAATATTTTTTTTAAAAAGGAGACGAGCCTTAGGTTTAAACATCTATTTTAACTTTAAATCCTCATGAATGACTTTAATTACAGTTCCAAAAAGACATCCTAGTTTCGATGCAAGGAAACTTTCAGTCAGCGGAGTTTCTTTTAGGATCAGAGGCTTCACTTTCATGATAGTTGCCTGTGTTTGAGCAGTCTTAGGATGAAATTTTGTGGTCATGTTTTATTTTAACTTATCGCTAGGCGCTTTTTCCCTTTTTAATTTCATTTGTCATTAATACTTTAGATTGAAATGCAATAGCCGGGATTTTTACTTCGCTTATTAAGTTGTTGATATGAATACTTCTCCTTGGAAAGCGTAATTACGTAACTTTCGAGAAATATGTCATTTTTAAGATCCAATTTAAAAATGAATATTTTAAATTACATTCCGATCAAAAGAAAGTCTTAACTGATGGTTATTCAAAAGTTAACAAAGTCTTATCTCAAAATGCAAACGAGAAAATGAAATACAGAATCGTTTCCATAAAGTGCGAACGACCTTATGTAAAATAACTCTTACCGTCTTTGATTTCTTCCATCATAAAAGAATAAAAAAATGCTTATAAATATATGTGACAATTACATAAAACGCTTAAGGTTTTATATTTATTGATAACCAATAATGAAAGCGTTTATTATCTGATTTTTCATTTTTAGTAATAGTTGTTATACTCTAGTTTCACAAATTTCATTGGGATCTTCTTCAACGATAGGTTTAATGGAAAATTCTTCCTTTTTAAAATAGCTTTCTAGAAAACAGAATTATTACTGTTTCTTTGAAACGATTAACATTCATATTTTGTCAAGTTAAAATAACTGTCTAGTACAATAAAAAATAATTTTACAATTGTCCTTTATTAAACTTAACTCCTAAAATAATATAATATATGAAGAAATACATCCCTGTGCCATCATTTAAATCATTGTCTGAGAACTTAACTGTGTGTGTGATTGTATGTCATTGTGGAAATAGATTTGTAATATTATTAAAATTTTAAATCGAGTATTAAAAATATGACGTTAACATTTTATTCTAAACACATCATGAGTAATTACATGTGTATTATGTATTATTTGTTCCTGTCACAAATTTAAATCAGTCAAAGTATGTTTCATGTGAAAATAAAATATTTGTATAGTTCATTGTTTGCTCCTTAGAATAAGATATCTCTATAGTTGAAAGGCTCCAAGCGTGTTTTTGGTAAGTTACAATGCTGCCCCCCCCCGTAAATGCAACACCCTGAAGGAAGCAGGCAAATAACATGAAATTTACAACATGCATTAGCGGAGGTAAAATATGCAAATGATTAGAATTTCAGCGCAGACACACATCACGAACGACTGTAGCAACACCTCAAAGCACTATTTAAGGCTTGGAGATTTCGACGATTTCAAGTTCAGCAATTGTGTTTTTCTTGTGGTTTTTTTCAAAAAACGATCAGTTATGTCTCGTAGAAAACAGCGATCAGCGTTTGATCAAGTATCCGAGTTCGACAGAGGAAGAATAGTGGCCTAAAGAGATTGTGGATTATCTTTCAGGGAAATCGGTAGTCGTGTTGGACGAAACCGAACAACTATAATGCGGATAGGTGACCGTTGGATGCAGGAGGGTACGACGGACCGACGTGGTCGATCGCATTCACCTCAGTGCACCACTTCACGTGAAGACAGGCAAATTGTGCGCACGGCAGTGACGGATCTCTCAGTCACATCACGAACCATAGCACAGCACTTTGAGTCTGTAACGCATCACTCAATGTCTGCGCGTACCATTCGACGCCGTTTACAGCAGAGTGGTCTGTCCGTAAGACTTCCATTGCTTGGTCTACCCTTGACGCAGAACCACAGACGTCTCCGCCGCCAATGGTGTGATGAAAGAAGGATGTGGGTGGCAGAATGGAATGAAGTTGTCTTTACTGACGAGTCACGCATCTGTCTGCAACACCACGATGACCGGATTCGAGTCTGGAGACACCATGGAGAGAGGATGCTGAACAGCTGCGTCATGCACCGCCACACTGGTCTTGCATTGGGTATTATAATATGGGGCGGTATTGGATATCACTCTCGCACTCCTCTAGTACTCATTGCCGGTACTTTAAACAGCCAGCGTTGCATCTCCGAGGTGTTGGAGCCAGTTGTCCTTCCTTACCTTCAGGGCTTGGCCACAGCCATATTTCAACAGGATAATATGCGACCACACGTGGCATGCATTGTCCAAAGGTTCTTCGTCAACACCAGATTGAATTGCTTCCCTGGCCGGCTCGCTCTCCGGATCTTTCACCGATAGAAACATGTGCTCCATGGTTGCTCAACGATTGACCCAGATTACATCCCCAGCTACCACACCAGATCAACTTTGGCAACGTGTGGAGCCTGCTTGGTCTGCTGTACCCCAAGAGCACATCCAAAATCTCTTTGAATCAATGCCGAGGCTTGTGGCAGCGGTGATCTCCAACAATGGCGCCTACTCTGGCTACTGATTTTGGCAGGAACCACACTTCACAGAAGTCTATAAATTTAATCGTTTGATACTTGGCCACCATGTTATCTACAAAATAAATTTTGTTGTGCTATCTCTTGTCTTTCTTGGTGTTGCATTTACGGTGTCCATCAGTGTAGTTTATTACACTTTTTCGATAAACAACTACCTCAGTCAAATTTTTCTATTCCTCATAAAGCTCCTTCAATAAAAATACAAATGTTTAGGTGTAAGTAGAACCAAGCATATGAGACACAATGAGGAAGTACCATAAATAAATATTTAAATGTAGAAATAAATATTTAGATTACAGTGTGTAATCTTTGGTAAAATAAGATATAGTACGCTTGTCGATTTAAAGGGCAATATTTAGTAGTCAGTAAAAGTGAGCTCCATTTAAAATATATTTCTAGGTTATATACTTAACATAGCCACTATGTGTGTGTGTGTGTGTGTGTGCGCGCGCGCGCACTACATGTACAAGTTCTGTCTTTTGGGTAATTATGTGTATGAAATTCTAAAGCTATTTAATATAGAAACTCAGTTTTTAGATTGATAATACTATCGGCAACGAATCAAGTAAGCGTGAGAAAATGCTGAAATTATTTGTTTGTCGCATAAAATAAAACCACATATGTTTATAAAAATAAATATATTATGTATTTTTTACTGGAGGCATTTCAATGTAAAACAAAAGCTACTGTAAAATCACTAATTTAAATAAAATGTTTTAATGAAAATATTTAATTTAAAAAAATTAATCATTTAGTATTTTAATTAAATAGCAAAACAGTTTAATTGTCCAATCGTTTCTATTTGTTTATCATAGCAACACAATCTGAAAATTTAAGGCTAGTGATTTGATTTGACCCCGCTTTCTTTTGAAGTTGAAATTACGTAGACTCGATTCCATGCATAATAACCAAATATGACTTTTCTATAAGACTTATCCTAAATAATCGTAATGAAGTTATCACATATATTCGAATATAAACCGCCATCAATTCTAAGGCAAAAACCAAATTTTCAATACTTTTTTGTGGAAAAAATAGTATAAAATTATTCATCAATATCCGATAATTAAGAAATTTTTAAATAAAATTTAAATGTAAATAATAAGAAGTAAATGATTCATTTATTTATTTTCCAGTTATTATTTCCATTTTACATTTACCTGGAATTTCTGTAATCGAGAACATCGTGCTCAATTTTCTCCATTCAACAAATATTTCCACTTTCGATTCTGCACCAAACCCGATTTTCAAATGTATTATTATTGCGAGAAAGATAGGGCTTAAATTTGAATTAATATGGTTTTTATTCTGTTGGATTGGAAGTCGAGGCATTTAAAATTGTATTGGAAAGAAAGCAAAATGTTAATATTTTGACTACTGCATCAAATATTTATTTTTAAAAGATTTCTAATTCCTTTGTGTGCAAGGAAACTGTTTCAATAATGAACTAAAGCAAGTATCCATTCCATAAAAGAAGTTAAGTGACACTGAGATGATTAGAGCACAACAAGAATTCTATAAGTTAAAATCCCAAAGGACTGTAAAAGGTTTTAGACTCTCTCTGGTCCTCAATATTTTGTAGTTCTCTGCATAACTATTCTTTTTGAATCGATTGAGATAAAACATTCAAAATCCTACGAGTGAAATCAATGGAAACAACGCATGAAAAATTTGGTAAAATCTCCTTTATAGTATTGAAATAGAATTCTTCTTTTAAGTGATAGAAATACTACGTTCACCTCCTCAAAATTTAAATAGTTCTTGAGACACAATAATGTCACTGAATTATTAACTACTTCTAACAGACTACAAATAAATTGAAAGGTTGAACCAGCAAATCTCGCTTAAACTGTGGAATTAGTAATAGCTCCAGTAGTAAAGTATCATGAACAAAAATTTCGGAACAGGCACATTCGATAACAGGCTACCCTCCAACTTTTTTAATGTATGGTAATTTATCTTTTAAAATTACACTCAAAGGCAAGGAAATATACCCTTTTGTAGAAGAAGCAAGAAAATTAACCAAAGAAAGAATTGAACAATATTATCAAATGCAAATTTAGATAAAACAAAAAATTTAAGGAAGCTGATTTAAAGGTTGATTACTTAATAATATGTGAGGAATTTTAATACTCCAATAGAAGAAAATTAAGTTCCCCTTATTCAGGTTCTTATACAGTTTTAAGATTAAAATAGATAGACCCAAGGTCCTTTTTAAAACTCAAACTGAATCGGTTCTTTCGGTCCGCGTAAGGGATTCTTATCCATCTGTTAATTTTCATTATTATATTATATTCAACAAAATACCCAAAATAAAGAGGGGAAAAAAGAAATTTAAGAAAAGAAACTCATTACGTAAATATAGAAGTGCCTGAGTTTTACTTAACAAGACTTTTTAATGTGAAGAGGAGTAATATAAAATAATATTAAATTTTTATGGTATACTTTGTGTTAAGTGATATTGTTCATATTATGAAAGAAAAAGTACTGTTATTATACAGTTTTTGAGAATTTTTAATGTACATTATTTGATGTTGAAATGTAAACGAATTTGCAATTTTGATAGTTGTTTGTGATTCTATTTTGATTTAGATGAGAAACAAGAAGAAAGTCGGATTGCATTCCTTTTTCTCCACTGAATTTAATAAATTTTGTCAGTTATGTTATTCATTAATAAATTTATTGTACTTAACTTAATCATTTTCATTATGAAAATGCGTGTTTTGATATGATGACCACATATCAGGATTCACTATTTCTCGAAATTTTCCTTGTGTAAAATTAAATTAATTTTACAACTTGAAGCTTATATTTGGAACCTATACAGTGGGTATAGAAAAGAATTCAACCATTATGATATTTGTATATCTCTATATTTGTATATGTGATGTTTTTAAGTAAATGTGAATATTTGATTTTTTTAATTGCTTCATTTATCGTTGAACAGTAAATACTAGAAGTGATGATAGACTTCTTTATAGAAATGAGTTCAATTCAATGTATTCAAATAGAATGTAAGAACTCTTTTAATGTGTATTTAGTAGAATATTGTTTGGTATATTGAATAGTGCATGAGTTCTGATAAACCTTTTTCATATTATTAATAATTCCATTTTATTAGTATTTATATTTTAATGTTTTTGCGTGTATTTCATCTATGTAAAATTTTATGCAACAATATTAGATTTTACTACGATGGCGCCACTGCAGATTTTAATACACATTTATCATCTTAGTATTTGTATGACACAGTGGCGCACACATGAGCTTTTCAAAGCAAGAGCAGTCCATGTCGAAAGCTCACTATTCCCTTATCATGCGCCAATACGCTCCCTCCCCCCCCAAAAAATATTCTTTGATTTTGTCGATCTTCGGGAAACAAAAAACAAAAAAAAAATCCATTATTAAATAAATAAGCATTAATTAATTGAATTAATTATTAATAACAAATACTTAATTACATTTTACGTACCATAGGATTATAATCAATTGAAACAAATCAAAGGCATTAGGGGAGGGGGGAGTCCGGACCTTCCTTTGTGTGCACCACTGGGATGATATCATGTATTTATATCTCAATTTTATACTTGTTTGATATGATAATATTTTCTAATATTGCTACACACAAATGGATCGATGAAATGCTAGCAATACTTCAAAGCTAATGTTATGAAAGTATAGGAGGAAAAACGAGCAGAGCCCCTGTTCTGCGTTTCAATTAGATTTAAAAACAATGGTGTACATTTTCTTTGTGAGTAGTTTCACTTATTTCAAGTAATGTTTTAGAAGTAGTAGTATTATGTTTATTGCTACAGTTTCGTTTATTTTTATTGTATTTTGATTTTACAATTGCTATATTATTTAAATCTTTTAAGCTATGTGTAAATGTGTTTCCATATGTATCTTCCGTATGTATTGAAATTCTATTTCTATTTATGTACACATTGAAAATTGATTAAGTTTGTAAGAGATCAAATTCACGCCAGTGATTCCCTCTTAAATTTGGGGGGAGGGGGAGGAATGTAAGGATAATTAAATCATATCTAATCCACTAATTCAAATTCCTTTATTCACCATTTAGCTTCTATTTTCCTTTACATCTTCAAGTCTTAAATTAAACACCCAATTTTTTCTTAGAAAAGATATTCCAAACATAAAACTCTTTTAATCCCAGATCATTAAATTTTATAGTATCATGTACACGTTGTTATCGTTCCCTTTCAAATCAAAATCATGAACTAAAAGGTGTTATTTTACATTTCCGGATATAAGTATTCAGCCCAATTAAAATCAAGTCACTTGGCGTTGATTTTGTCTCAGTGAAAGATACATCAATTGCTTGCAGAATAAAGTCTGTTTTTTTACACAAGTCTGTTTTAAGTTCTTGATGCTGTCTTTGAAACATCACACATATATGTGTGTAGTATACAGCGAAGCTGTGACGAGCGAAAAGACCACGTGACGGAGATAATACTATCATGAGATTTTCAGAGCAACAAAACACCAGCCAGTCGAGTTCCTCTTGACTCGCTAGTGAAGAGCCTCCCCAACAAGCTTTAGAGATGAACTTCAAAACCAAGGGACAGATTCATTCAGACTTTAGCCGGCTCAAGTAGGTCATCTCTTAGTGCGTGCTGGCACTTACTTTTTTTATTGGAGTTCACTCCTTAAGAATCGGTTTTCATATAAATCTTCCGGTATGGAAAATTATGAGAAGTAAAATTTATACAAACACTTTAACAAAAAAGCATTACGCTATGTTCTGCTCATGCGCCAAGTTTCTGTAGGAATGAAGGACTACTTTTTCTTCTTGTTTAAAATTACGGTAATTTTTTTCTACATAAATCAGTCAAAAATTAATAACAGAATCGTAAAGTTCACTTATTTCGCCACGCTACGGTATAAATTGTTTTACAAAATAACGAAATTCTGCATTTTTCATGATTTTTTCTAAAATGAGTCAATATGGATGCGTTTGTATGAAAACAGTTTTTCAATCATACTGTACAAATTTCTTACCATGGTAATGTATCGAAATTCTGTACTAAAAAAGCTCATACTTTGTCCTTTTCGAATCAATAATTTAAGATATAAAAAATTCCGAAATTTTTTTTTTTTTTTTTGCGATTTTTTTAAAGGATATTTAACTAAACATTTAATAACTTCGTTATTAATAAAAATATAACACGAAACCTTTTTTCCAAGTGTCAAGCGCTATTTTCCGTGTTTCGTTCAAAGATTGAAAAAATTGCTTAAAATTTAAGGATTTTAAACGTGTTTTTGTATTTTTCGTCTAATACCCTTTTCACAAAAAATATTTATGCAATTTCTTTCTTATATTTTTTTTTGTTTAAAAATTACCGTTATTTGTTATCTATGTGGGAAATTTAGAACTTATATTTTAAAAACTAAGCCCTCAAAAAAACTAAATCTTCAAAAAAAAATTCACTAACTACATTTACTAGCATTTCTCTCTTGAGCGTAATTGGCATCGAAAACCGTTTTTCGAGCCAAGCAACACATCATGCCTTAGCTCTTTTGACAAAGAAGTTGACTGTAACAACTGAAAATCTCCGAATGTGGCTGTATATATTTAATACGGTTATGATGTGTTGAATAGCAAAGCAACGAAGCGTGATTATCAAAAATAAACTTTATTTCAACAATACAACCAATGTACTCCGTTGGAATATTCCCTTCGTAGCGGTATCTTCATGAACAGTAACAACCTCCGGAGTGAGGAGATTGAGTTAAGCAGGCTTTCTAGTGTTCATCTTACTACAATTGATCAAATTATGAAAAATGAAATGAATGTAGGGGATATGATTCTCTTTTCTCTCAACTGCCGAAGTCTCCGGGCCCATGCACGGGATCTCCTTGGTAATATTGTACAAAAAGCACACCATTGTAGTCGTCACAGTTCGTATTTCTGCCAATCAAAATGTTTCAGACATTATAGATTATATCCAGTAACAGTATCAGTACTTCCATTCATACTTGAAGGCGATTTCAATAAGGATTTCGATAAAGGTGAAGGATTGAGATTAGCATAATTTTTAAAATCAGAACTTAATTTGGATTTTGTTTTTGGTAGAGCACAGGCGACGACTAGGTATGGTATAGCCATTGATGTAATATTTTCACGATTTGTAAATTATGTATCTACCGACGTTCACGTATCATAGTTTAGTTACCAAAAGCCTCTTGTGACAGTGATTAATAATGGCGAGAGAATGTAATTAATACTCACAGTAATATTAATAGTGAAGTAAATAAACCTTCTTAACAATGCACTCATGTAATGTAAGTAATATAAATTTATATAACATAATTGACGGATATTATTTATATATATATATATATATATATATATATATATTATTTTACCGAATCAATATGAAAAATGTGAATAGAATAAAGAAAATACATGCAAGGTTTCAGTTTTATGAGATGATTTACGATTGCAATAGGAAATTGCATCTTCGGGCATTGTTGTCACTTTGCTAGATGGTGGAAAAACTGAACATTCCGCATCAAGCTGCCATTGGACATGCATAAGGTACAAGATGCAATGTGAACTAAAGAAAAAAGAGCGGATTTGCTACAGTATTGCAAATGAATTCAATCATGTTCAGGGATAAGTGTACCGTGGTCCATAAACATTCACTCAAAGCATTACATAGATCTGTACAAGATTGAAACGGCAACGAGAAAATATTTGGTGTTGCTGTCTGCTACTACTGTCTGGTGACTTTCAATGATCATTAACATTCATTCCTTGCCCTACTTTTGCTCACAAGATAAACGCATGTTTAAAACAGTATTTTTATTGGCGAAATGTGGAAACACTTCGATTGACCATAAACAAGCGAGTACATTTGCAAGATGATCAATCAGAGCAAATGTTCTCTAGCCAACTTCTGAATATTGAAGTTGAACTTCATCCCAATGCATAATGCATGAAGTAGACAAACAATTTCTGCACTGTTCTTCAGACAAAAAGGAACTGATTGAGAGTTTCTTTCCGGGGATATACTGTATAATTATCTAGATAATTATTGCCTCTGTAATCCTGTTATTTAATCAAAAAAAATGTTGATATTGTGATGAAATAAACTTCCGAATATATTGATGTCAGGTGATCTAATGCCTTTTAAATTAATCGACACTATTGTTGATGAAAACAAAACCGCAAATTTTCCAACCGAGTTTTTGAATACTCTAGATCAATGATTCCCAAATTGGTCTAAATAAACCCCCAGGGGTCTATGACGACCTGCAAGGGGTCTAAGCCAACGAAAAAATAATTTAGGGGTCCATGAGATGCAAAAAGGGGTCTATAATAGTGGTTCTCATTAAACCAGATATCCTGACTTTAAACTTTAAAAAAAATTGCTCTAGGGAAACCAGATTTTTCCAATTTAACATTTAGTTACTAAACTTAGTGAGGATAATTTGTTGTTACTAGGTGACAGCGTAAATTGTATTAAGACACAAGGACCATTTCAGCATTAATTTCCAGAATTAAATTGAAGAAGTATAATATTGGACGTCACGAATTTTCTCAATTTGTCACAAACAATCTGTCAGGACATTTTAACCTAAGTTTCAATATTTAAATAACATTTATACTCAGATTTTAAGACTAGGTTTGAGATTTCTTTTTTTATAGCAATACCACAGAGTAGGCAATGAATTCATGTAGTCACATTGAAAAAAAAATGTCATATTACAATAGGAACTGATTAAAATAGGCCCTAACGTTCTTAAAATAAAGCTTAGAAATGGATGTCAGCAATTTTGGCTTTTAAAAGACATTCCTGTTATTCGTCACGAATTATGGAATATTATGAGAAAGTTTTTAATTGCTTTTCCTAGTGAGGGAGTTTCAGTGAGTTTGACAATCTCAAACACAAAAAGGGGGGGGGGATTGTGACTGGACACTTACTAACAAAAGAGATTTAGGTTTAAACCTGTGTTGTGTGTGTGACTAGATTGATATATATATATATATATTAAATATTGAAAATTTGTTATTAAAGCACCAGATTCATCCTTATCATTAGAAATGTTTGCTCTGTTATTTTATGTAACAGTTGTTTTATGTATTAAATTAAAATATATTTTTATTTTAATTTAATTAATTAACACGCTATATTTCACTACAGTTAAAAATTAAATTCTTTTAAAGTAAATAGTAGTACCAGCTGTCAAAAAGACATTTCAGTTGAAATTTTGAAAAAATTCAATATTAGGTAAGCAGGGTCTACCAGAAACCGAAAAACATGGCAAGGGGTCTATGATACAAAAACACTTTAGGAACCTCTGCTCTAGATGTATCACGAATGTCACCGCAGCATCTTCGGTTGCAAATTTGTTCCCTGGTTATTATCTGCGTAACTTAAATTCGCCTAGATAATGCAACGGTGCACGTTTGATCATCAAAAAATTACACCGGGAACTTTTTGAAGCAAACATTTTGACTGTGAAGTTTAAACGAGAATTCGGTTCCGTTGCTACGGAATCTGTTTCCACGTATTCTACTGATAACGTCAGAATCTTTAATACTATTCAAAAGGCCTCAATTCCCGTTTCGTTTGGCGTTTGCGATGTCCATAAATGAATCTGAAACCGAACAATATTCATTTGATACTTGGACTTAGAAAATCCATGTTTCTCGAATGGGCAACTAGATGTTACATGCTCACGTGTGTAAAAACCGTTGAATCTATTTGAGTTAGCAAAAAACGGGTTACCGAAAAATATTGTTCATCGATTTGCGATTAGTTATATAAAATTATTTATTGTTGTACTGAAAAATATTAAAAATAATTTTAAAAATTGCAAAAAAAATTCTCGTTGTTCACCACATTTATAAAACTAAATCTTCACATGTTGTTACTTAACAACTTCGTCGGTAATTCATGCTTTACACTACACTCGAATAGGAGAGGAATAAACCTTCCGAAATTGTAAACAAAGATAAATTTGGCCGCACTGAATAGCTTAGAATAATATTGAATTAACATATTAAAACCAAGTCACAGCAACGCGTAGCCGGGTCATATTCTCATTATATAATAAGTAACTAAAATAAAAAAAATTTTTGTGGATCTAAGTAGGAATTGACTTTAAAAAAACTTTTTTTTATTCCTTGTTTTTATAAGTATTCTTAAAAACATACATAAGTAACGTTCAGTTTTGCATTTTTTATTGATGTTGAAGAATAGATATATTTTATGTTTATTTCTATTTTATTAAATATTCTTAAAATGTTTATGTGCACATTTTTAGTTTTTTATTTATATTAAGGAATAGCCAAGTTTTATGTTATAATAAATAATATCTTTAACTGGTGCATAATTAATACATAATAAAGCTCTAAATCTGTATGGCTTCCATTCCATAACTCTGCTTGTATTGTGGTGAGAATCAAATTGTTTGAAATATTTCCTGTACCCTGAATTATATTGGTAGATTGGTTTGACACACCACAGCTGTAAGGTTGCCGAGCCTTATACCGGACTTTTGTAATTTTTAATATTTTCTCAATTGAACTCCGTTAACAATTTTTGTCGATTCTTTCAAAAGGTTCCATAAATTCAACAAAATTAAATACATCCATTTGTCTGATTATTTTTTTTAAAAAATCCTTGGACTACTTTTTATGTACCAAAAAAATTACTACCTACCCAGTCATTAAAATATTGAATCTCAGAAGGTATAGACTTTCGAGGCATTGATTCTACAAAGCCATGCTTTTTATTTCTAATAATAAACTTTACAAATAATGTTTAAAATACTTTCCATGTTTAGCAAATAAAGAAAAAACTTTTTCTCCAACTTCAGGCCTTTTTTGAATATAAGCCTAGAATAAAATAATGATTTTACAGTTGAATTTTTCACGGATATTCTTTATCAGAGTTTTCAAAAATATAAAGTAATAATACTATTTAACGAATTTAAATTTAGAAGAATTTCAAAATGCGATTTAAAAAATGATACGATTTAGTAACAATTCTATGAATCTATTTCCACAGTAATATTTTTATTAAAAATAGTAATAGTTTAGATTTTGATGTCATTTAAAAGCAAGCAAATTTTTTTTAAAATTTGTCTTACCTTGATATTGGATTTTTTTTTGGAATTCATATTTCTTATATAAATTATATTTCATGTATTTTTTTAAATGTTATAAAAAAGATTTATGAAGATTTCTATAAATTACAAAGAAGAATAATTCTGATAAAATTTTGTCAACAAACAGAAAAAAATTGTCAGCACTAAAAAATTAAGTCAAAAGGTACGGCATTAAATATTATCTAGCATGCATCCAGTAATCTATAGCTCATAATTGCCCTACCATGAGTAATGCATTAAATTTTCAGATTTCAACTGTGCACATACAAAAGAACAGCAAAATGTTTATTTTACTATCATAAATACAACAAACTCTGATGTTTTAGAAAGAGTTAATACTCGGGCAAAGAGTACATTGTCTGACTTTTATGAAATGATTTACTAGTACTGTATATGCTTCAAAGTTTCTTAATATTTAATGAGGTTTTTTATAGGACTTACTATTCGTGCAAAAGGTTTATATACAAACAATTGAGATCGTCTGCAATATTTTTTTTTAAAAATTGCAGTTTTTCACGCATATTGTTCTAAATCAGTTAGAGCTATAACATTTTGAAAAGAAACGTGTAGTAGGTATTTCTCTACATCAATAAAGGAGAGCCCGTTGGAGAGTATTAGTTTTCTAAACATTTAGACACCAAAATGTTATTTATTTATTGAACAATCAAGAGATTTTCTGAATCCAGCAGCATTGCAGACAGTACTAAAAGCACTCGTCCGAACTCCGTGAGAGCACCAGCTATCCTCAAAACAGTCAGGGATAGAATTCGTCAAAATCTTTGTCCAAAGAAGACTCTTCTTGCGAAATAGATGAATGTGTCAAAAAGAGCAATGTATCACATGTTAAACAAAGACTTTATATACTAAGAGGTTACCAAAAAAAAAATTGGCGATTTTCTTACAAAATAATTAAAGCGTCAGAGGTAGCTTAAAGCAAAAACACTGCTACGGAGGTAAGCTTATAACGGGCGCAAATTAATTCTGCTTACCGACGAGAAAATTTTAAGCATTGAAAACTCTTTCAGCATTTAGAATGACTGCGTACACATGAGGAATGCCCAAGAAGCTAAAGAGATAAGAAAAAAAATGCGAGCAGAGAGCTCATGATCTAGTCTCCACAAATGGTTTGGTGGGGGGAGGGGGTAGCTATGAAGGCTTCTCAGAGATTTATTATTGAAAAAAAAAGAATGAAAAACATGGCAAAAGAGTTTGTCAAAACACTATCATAAAACCAATAGTGAAATCCTTAAACTTGAACCTGTTTAATGGAAACGAGTGGACTTTTAAATAAGACCCTGCTCCGAATCATCAGGCGAAGACAACTCACTATTAGTTGAAAGTGATTGTACTCGATTTCACAGAGCACAAAAACCAATCTTTCTTCCAGCGTGAGTGAGTGAGTGAATATTAACGTCACATTGTTCATCTACATGAGGGCTTTTGGGAAAAGACCTCGTAATTTTGAACCATGGTGAAGTGACGAGGATGACACCTGAACTCGCACCCCCGTCTCCTAACTACCACACCCTACCAACGGAAACTCTCGACAGATTTAACGTGCATCGCTCCCCTACATGGTGGGGCATTTGTGGTAATGGGCACGAACTCGTGACAAACCAGCCACGATCCAATATGTTGACCACTAGGCTACCGTGGCCACATCTTTCTTCCAGCAGTCCGAATTTAAATCCATCCGACTTCTGACTATAAATTTTGGTCAGTTTTGGAGACAAAAATAAGCTAAAAACGGCCCTCCAATTGGAACAGTGTTTTAAATGTTCTTTAAGGAAAGCAGGGGTGAATATACACAAGGAGGTACTGCGTGCCTCGATAGAGGATTGATTCAAAAAACCTGAAGCACATGTGAAGCCAAAATGTGTTCATTTTGAATTAAAAAAAGAGACAATATGTTAAATTTAAAAGGGATTTAGTTTTAAAGCTGGTTACATTTTTTATTTGGAAGTCTAGTTGCCGAGTGGTAGCGTATCGCGCTTCCACACCACAGGCTCGGAATGGGCAAGGTCGAATCAGCCTTTCACGCCTTCAGTGGGCCGATAAATGAGTACCACGCTTGCTTAGGAACTAAACACTGGGGTTTTCGCGTCAGACTTATCATTTGACTAGAAAAACTGAGTTCATTCATCTCAGAGCCCAAGGTCATGAAAACTGAGATGGACACAGTAGGTCCGCCATGAACTGTTGCGACAAGGAGTTTAGTTTTTATTTAAAGTTATATTTCTTAACTCCTTTATATTTGCATTGGAACTCGTGTCACCACTAAGTATAATATATTTGTCGGGAACAAAAGGAAAATTTCTTAATATGAATACTCATTTACATGATCACCACATATCAACCTCGAAGCATAGTATCCATAAATATAAGCAGTACATTCTATAAAAGGCCGGAATTTGTATTTTTTGACTCGAATACAAACGAAAACATATCACAATGACGATTATAGCACAAAAAATATTTAATTGTGTTTATTATAAAGAAAAAAAAATGATAGATATATTTCTCGTTTTGATGATAAATGAAACTTAACACAATGACTGGATTTTAAAATTTCCTTTTTCCATAAAAACGAAAGCCGTTGACTTTAAACAAGTCTTCCATTTATTTCGTCAGGTTCTTATAAGTTAAAATTAAAGATTTTATTAAATCTTAAATATGTCCTGAAACTTTATTGCCTGTTATATATTTTCTCCCAATACACATTTTACTGAACGACTACAGACATTCGAACATCTTTCTTTAATTTTTATTCCTTTTTAAAAGTTTTATCATTGATTTTACTATTAGCAGGGATGAGTTGAGTGGGATTATTTTCTTGCACACCCTAATACATATTTAAGCAATTTCTAATGATCAAACACAGTATTTCAATCAAGGAAATTTCAAAACTTAAGGAATTAATTACATGCGCTAATCCTGTCTTCATTTTATACATAAATATTGTTGCTCACATAGATAAATTTGCAGTGTTAAAATCCACCACAAGGTGTCTTTAAAACTTATGCTTGGAAACAACAACCACCAATCAAAAATGAACACGTCCTTCTGGCTAAGAACGGGCAATCAGAAAGATTCCACACACAAGTTTTAATCCCTATACTCTCTGACAATTAGTATCATAAAGAGACATACAAAGCTGCAGGGGTCATGAGAACTTCCACGGTTTACAAAATCGGTTCTTAATGATTGAAGATTTGAGGCAAAATATCCTTCGAGAACTAGTCGCACAAAAGAGCATATCAATTCTGGGGAACACAGAATGTACAATAAGTTATTTCTGTTCCCTTATAGAATAATGAAAATTAAGTATCAAAATCTCGCAGTGCTTTTTTTTTTTCATGAACTGCACTAATAAAATAATATTTAACCAAGGGCACTTACATTTTTTATCTATATATTAAATAAATAAACTTGAAGTGTCTGTTTGTAATTTCAAATTAGCAGCTTTTTACTAAATGCATTTAAAGGCATATACGGTACTTATATCCAAAAATCAATTTTTAAAATTTTTGTCTGTCTGTCTGTCTGTTTGTTCCGGCTAATCTCGGGAACTTCTGGTCCGATTTTAAAAATTCTTTCACCAATGGAAGGCTACATTATCAGCAAGTAACATAGGATATATTTTATTCCCTTATTCTTGCGGGAACGGGAACTATGCGGGTAAAACGTTGACGTTGCTTACTCCCCGCCAAGTTGGCGCAAAATTATGCATTTGCTCAATAATGGAAAATTTTGATAAATATTTTCTCACATTTGTAACAAATATTTGAAACATAGTGTTATTTAGCATCTTCACAAAAAGCAATTTTTAAAGGGTTTTTTAGGGTTATTATTTACGTTACGTTTGTTAAATGTCAAACTCAAACTTTGAGAAATATTGCCAAGTTGGCGAAGAATTTAAATCCCAGATATTGTAATGCAAATTTTCTCCCACTTTTTAAAGAGGGAAACGAAATAAAGTTTTAGCGAATTGCGTGCGCGTGATATTGAAAATTCTATGGTAATATTAACAGACAGTTTCATAAAAAGTTTTGATTACTTAAGTATTTTGATTAGTTTGAATTTTTTTAACCTAATTATACAATATTCCTATTCTGCACAAAATTTTTCACTTATACTGAACCTAGATATTTTACATGGAGGTATAACTTTGAAGATATACTATAGAGGCATCCATACAATGTTACTCGCCGAATAAAATTAGGGAGCTTTACGCAATACTTATTTCATCTTCGGTCTTTCTAATCCTCAAAACTTTTGGAATAAGTACAAAGAGTAAGAGGTGGAAGATATTTTGCGATAGTTACAGCAAGTACAAGCAAATATGCCTTTTAATAACAACATCTACAACGAAATGCAATAAAGGTTTTCAGAATGGTTAGGAAGAAGCTACATGATTTTGGAATGATTAGCCCTAGACGTGTCGACGGAAATGACTTCGATAATGAAATTACTCGAGAATTAAACTACGATTTTATAGCATTGCAACATCAAGTAGCAGAATTTACCCCTCAATAAACTCCAGAACAAAGTTACGTTTTCCAACAAGTGTTACGCAAAGTAGAATCCATCAGTGGTGCACTCTTTTTTTCTCGAAGCCCCTGGAGGAACAGAAAAACCTTTTTGCTAAACTTATTACTAATGACCATCAGAAAAACCCAGAAGATAGCGGTTGATGTGAATTCTGGTACAGCAGCGATCTTACTGACCAACGGTCGTACTGCACATTCCGTTTTAAAATTATCGCTTAATCTTGCATTTGAAGATTCACTTATCCGAAATTTCAGAAAAAATAGCTCTCAAGGTTGGATGCTTCCATAATGTAAGCTTTTAGTGTGGGGTGAAAGTACGATGTCTCATAAGAAAGCTATAGAAGCGTTAAATTGGACTCTTCAGGATTTACGAGATAGTACAGATATTACAGGAGGAAAGGTAGCTTTATTATATATTGGCTGGTGAATTCAAGCTTATGGGGAAAAGTTGAAAAATTCAGTCTGAAAACGAATATGAGAGTGCATCTTCGTAATGACGTAGGTTCGGAACATTATGCAGAGACGCAATTGGAAATCGGTTATGGATGTTTGGACGCAAATACTGGAGGTTATATTGTACTTTCAGAGAATTTTGTAATGTAGAGGAAAATGATGTAAATTTTATTGCACAAATTTACCCGGGCTTGCAACAAAATTTAAATTGGTATCAGTGGTTGCACGCAAGATCAATATTGGCGCCTAACAATGACATAGTCCATAAAATCAACATTGAAAATTTAAACGACGTGCGGGGAGGGGGGGGATTGAAGAAATATTTATCAATGAATACAATCATGGACAAAGAACAAAATACTTCATATCCCACGGAGTTCTTAAATTCACTTGAACTTTCGGGTGTACCCTCACATAAACTTCAATTAAAACTAAATGTACAAGTTATGCAGAATCTCGATGCTAATCGACTATGTAAAGGAACGAGGCTTTGTATTACAAAACTTGGTGCCAATATTTGAACATATGTCATGAAAAGGGATAGTGTTATTATACCTCGAATTCCAAGTATCCCCACTGACCTACCATTTCAATTCAAACAAGTTCAATTTCCAGTTTTACTCTTGCTATTAACAAAGCTACATTTCAGGTAGCAAGGGTACATTTGAAAAAGCAATGTTTTTCCCATGGCCAACTATATGTAGTCTGATCGGTGTGCAATGCCCAAGTCTTTACATATTTGCAACTGACGGAAGAACATATAATATGGTATACAGTAGCATCTTAGAACAATATTGTTTTGAGCTCTTTTAAAGAAGAATTATATATTAAACGGAGATACTTTCCATTTTTAAAAATATGAATAGTTTTAAGTTATTGAATTTTTGTTGTTAAGTATAATAATAAATTACGTTTTCATTTTTTTTAAACTAAGCTCAATTTTAGACATTTTGAATTTTATTGGTTCCAGTCAAGCAATAAAAAAATTACCATATTATATTATTTACTTTCCAATGATAATGATTACGACTTTGACAGTTATTTAAAGACATCAACGCGAGCGGAGCCGCGGGTAAAAGCTAGTATCTTTTAAAGTTTATGACGTTAATTAAATAAAGAACTTCACACGAAATTGACTTTCATATAGTAAGAAAGCCTACTACGCGTAGTATTTCTCATTTTCGTTCGTAAATTCTCATTAAATTATAACAACATTATGCACGATATCATGAAACAATATTTAATTTTTAAGCAAAACGAAAAATTGTACTTAAAACTAGGGGGAAGGCGATCCCCCAGACCATAAACACGCGAGTACATTTGCAAGATAATCAATCAGAGCAAATATTTTCTAGCCAACTTCTGAATATTGAAGTTGAACTTCATCCCAATACATAATGCATGAAATAACCAGACGATTTCTGTAATGTTCGTTAGGCTAAAAGGAACTGATTGCGAGTGTCTTTCCGGATATATAATGTATAATTATCTTGATAATAATTGCCTCTGTAATCCTGTTACTTAATCAGAAAAAATGTTGATATTGTGATGAAATAAACTTTCAGACATTCAATTAAATTCTCATTAAATTATAACAACATTATGCACGATATCATGAAACAATATTTAATTTTTAAGCAAAACGAAAAATTGTACTTAAAACTAGGGGGAAGGCTGGTTGTTGCCAGTTGATCCAACGTTTTTTAAACCAATCGACACTATTGTTAACAAAAACAAAACCGTAATTTTTCCAACTGAGTTTTTGAATTATCTGGATATATCAGGAATGTCAACACATAATCTTCGGTTGATTCCCTGATTATTATCTGCGTAACTTAAATTCGCCTAGATAATGCAACGGTGCACGTTTGATCATCAAAAAATTACACCCGGATCTTTTTGAAGCAAACATTTTGACTGTGAAGTTTAAACGAGAATTCGGTTCCGTTGCTACGGAATCTGTTTCCACGTATTCTACTGATAACGTCAGAATCTTTAATACTATTCAAAAGGCCTCAATTCCCGTTTCGTTTGGCGTTTGCGATGTCCATAAATGAATCTGAAACCGAACAATATTCATTTGATACTTGGACTTAGAAAATCCATGTTTCTCGAATGGGCAACTAGATGTTACATGCTCACGTGTGCGGAAACCGTTGAATCTATTTGAGTGAGCAAAATACGGGTTACCAAAAAATATTGTGCACCGATTAGCGATTAGTTCTATAAAATTATTATTTGTTATACTTTAAAATAATAAAAATAATTAAAAAAATTTCAAGGAATCAACGTTATTTACCACATTTATAAAATTAAATCTTCATATGTTGTTACTTAACGACTTCGTTAGTAATTCATACGTTATACTACACTCAAATAGGAGATGAATGAAATGCAAAATTAAAATAAATCGTTGTTTTATACTTTATTTCAACCCTCCAAAATTATAAACGAAGATTAATTTGACTGCATTGAATAGCTTAGAATAATATTGAACTAACGTATTAAAACAAAGCCACAGCAACGCGTGGCCGGGTCAGCTATTATATATATAATTATATATATATATATATATATATATATATATATATATATATATATATATATATATATATATGTAAGAAAAAAAGTTCTCAATAATATCCAAAATTTTAAGGAAAATTGTTTATACCAACTTATATAACCGACTCAGATATAGATAGTATTTAATTTGTACACATATTTAAAGTTAAAAACTGGTAAAAATTCGCAAAGTGAGAACAATGTTTACCTCTAAAAAAATCCTTTTTTTTTTTCATTGGCCCGAGTGCAAAACAAAATTTAAAACTGAACGTGATTTTCTCAAAATCAAGATGAGAAACAAGTAATATAAAAAAAACTTTTTAAAGTCAATTCCTACTTAGGTCAACAAAGAAAAATTTTATGTTAGTGAATTTTATCAAATAATTACAATTAATATAAATATGTATATGCATGACAGAGAATCACAATATTAAGTGGCAATTAATTTTTATTAATTATCATTAAAGTATCGTATTTCCATCCAAAACAATCGTGTATATATAATTTCAGTTCAACTGAATGTTTTAAAACGGGAGAAAAAAATATTTTAAAGTTTTGATCCAAGTTGCTGAAAATGAAGCCTATGTGACTGTATCTGTAATTCTTTAAATAATTAGTTTCAGTCAATTAGTTTAAATTAATAATAAAATTAAATTATCATATTGTCACCCAAAATAATCACGTATAGAAAATTTCAGCGCAAATGAGCGCTTTTAAATGTGAGGAAAAAAACTTTTAAAATTTTGCCGCAAGTCGCCAAAATGGTCGCTAAGTTGCTGTAAATGATGCCAACGTGGCCGTACCAGAAATTCTTTTAATAATTAGTTTTAATCAATTATTTTTTTAATTATAATTAAATCACCGTATTGTCATCCAAAATAATCGTGTACATAAAATTTGAGCTCAATTGAGCGCTTTAAAATGTATTTTATTAACGATTGAAAATTTGAGCAAGATATAGGGAGATTGTGAACTAATAGGAATTGAAAAAAGAAAAGAAAAAGACTTAAAAAGGGAGAAAAGCATAGGTGAGTCCGATTTAAGTATGTTTAATTTGTAAATAGTATTTTGTGTTATTTAATGGTTAATTAAAGAACCAAAGAAGCTTTAAACTTCTTGAACCGTATTCCACCGAATGTGACAGATATTACACCGTGTAATGCATCAATTTTTTGAAAAATATAAAAAATATATATAATATATAAATTTGTATCAATAATAATTACATAAAATAAGGGCCTACTACACAACAATTGCAGTCAGAGTTTCAAATTCTAGATTAGCCATAATATGTTACTCTTTAATTCCAAATACTGCCTCTGAAATTGCTTACTTTATCTTTAAAAATTTTTCAATCACTGTCAACACACTATTCAACCATGTTTTATTGTCTAAACAAAATTTGTTTTTCACAGCCAAACTTTTCTTTAACATATTTTTCAAAAATAACATTCTTGAGAAGTAATTTTCTGAATAATTTTACTTTACCTCTCATCTTTCTTATAGTTTCATTTATATTAATCAAAGATTTTTTTTTTACTTTAAAAAAAATTTATTTGCTCCTGGAGTAACGATCAAGGAAGTTGAAAATATTGACTATTTTATTTAAGACATTTTATTAGTATAACTGTTTTTTATGTTATTATTATACTTTTTTTACATAAATGTAACTAAATATTAATATAAGAATCTCACACTAAAATTTGGATACGAAAAAATAGTAAGTAAGAAAAGAAGTAAGATTTTTTTTTAATGTTCTACCCCAAACAGTTTTGGTGTTTAATCCCTTCATCAAACTGCTGATACGATTTAATAGCTTATAAAGGAAACAACTATCTGAAAAAAACTTAAATTTACAATTTAAATAAATAACTGTTTAAGTATCAGTACTTACTTTATCCACCTAAGTCAAAATACCAGAATTTTATCTGATTGGCCGTGCTGGTAGACTACGAAATGGTATTCTTATTTTTATAGAATAAATAATTTTATATAACGAAGAGATGTTCGACAGTCAGATAGGAAATGGTTCCATATATTTAATTTTTCTTTCGGCAAGTTGGAAAAATTCTCGCCAACTCTATATGAGAGTAACACTTTCTCTTACCGACTACACTCTTACCGACTGCTGGGGGCTCCAACACGCATTTTTTTCTTTCCAAGAGGCTCGTGGTCAACTGTTGAAAGTTACAACAATGTGGCGGTCATCAAAAATTTGTATTTTAGGTTGAAATCCACTGTCAAGTCATAAATAGCTTAAATAGCTTAAATAGCTATTTTGTTGAATATTTCAGTCACGTTTCGTTCCCGGGAACGATGTATAATTCTTAGGAATTCAAAAAGTATGAAAATCTTACGATTGCCTGGGAACGCAACCCTATACGACAACAAACATATATTTAAAGAACTATAGCTGTTATAAAAATTAAAGTGCAATTTCTTGGTAATATTTGCTTAGTCTGAAAACTACTTACACGGCCCCATTTTTTCCAAAACAACCACGAAGTAATTTTTTTTTTCAAACTTCGGAAATCGGAACCACGTACTCAAGTAAGTGAATTTGCTTACGGTTTGCCGGCTAACTCTTTCAATATAATTTCGAAACATGAACAGATTTCCATTACATTACCGAAAAAAATACGTATTTGTTATCAAAATCAGTTGAAAAGAAATGTAACTCTCTCTTGCCAATTAATGAAAATTCCCCTAAGAGTATCTAAAAAACTTTTTTTTATGTTTGGAAAACAAGCGTGTAGTTACGAAAAAATATGTATGTAGGAAATGAGTGCAAGTTTCCTTTTATTTCTTTTGATTTTTATTGTAAGAGATGGCACCACTAATCGAAACCACGTGAGTTTTAGCTGCGCGATACAATGAGGTCATGTATTTATAAAGGGGGCAGAAAGGAAAAACTGGGAGTTGCACCAAAGCTTGAACGAAGGCAGGTCAGAGGAAATCGCTCTCTCCGTTGTTTTGAGAAAGAGTACGTGTTTTCGGAATTAGTATGGTGCTATCTCGAGTAATTTAAAACCCCTTGTAAATAGTAAATGTTTTAGTTGTGTTATTAATAAATTAAGTTATTTTAACTCTGCGTGCTTATTTTAACATAGAAATCGAACCTTCCCCTAGACGCCGTCCCACAAATTGGGGGTTCGACCGAGAATTTTTTAAACTATTCAAAATTTTATCTAAGAGCATTTTTTAAAAGTTTTACCTCCTCATCGATTTTTGATTTCCTGAGCGGTACATAGACCTTGCCTTGCATCGAATAGAGACCTGGCGAAGCCTTCAGCTGGATAAGAAATTTTACGAGCGATACGGAAATACTTCAGCTAGAACAGTCAACAGGAAAAGGGAGTTCATTGACTTGGTTAGAATCTTGGCGAATTTCCACGTCAGCTACAGTCAACTAAAACTGGAAGCCCAGCGACTCAACGAGATACTGAACGAATTGAACGGGATTTCCTTGATCATTGAGGTCAACACTGACGAGAGAACCTTTGGAACTGCATCGAATTGCGAGTTATCAACACGAAACAAGATTTCCTGTGTCATTGAGGTCAACGTTAAGTGTCTTCAGAATTACATTGAATTGTGCTAGTATCCTTTTTTTGGTATTGTGTGGGTAATAGGCGAAAATTATATAAATGAATGATTTTGTGTGTATATTTCCTGTTCTGTGAATCTGAAATTGAATTTTGAAGTACTAGGTACTATTATTGGTTTAATTGCAGACATAGATATTTGATGTTCTTTTAGTTTTGAATTAATAATTGAGTACTTTCTGTGTTTTTTCTTAGTAATCTATTTTTGATAAATGAGAGGAACGCGTTGTTTTTTTAATAAAAAATAAAATTGATATTAACTGTAATACTGTTGTGTTTTGCAAAAGGATTTAAGTTCCGGGAATTCTTTAAAATGTCCATTTTTGTCTATAACTGTTTATAATTGATTATTGCATCTTATTTAAATTATATTTTGTTTCTTTTTAGGTGAGTAAACTTTTTGCGTGTCATTTTAATAGTTTTGTCTCATTTAACTTGGGTAAAAATTTAAGTTGTTCTCTGGGTCACCATTCTGAGTATAAAAATGGCATTCTTACTCGCGAAAAGGAAAGAGGATTTGGTGTCACTCGCCGAGAATTTGGATCTTACTATCGAAGCAGGTATCACAAAATTGAAGTTAAAGGAGCTGATCGTAAAAAGCCCAGATTACGTTGAAGACGATGTTAAAAAGATGCTTGATAGCATAGTGGAGGAACGTACAGAAAGAGAAGAGAGAGAGAGGGCTGAGAGAGAGGATATGTGAAAGGATGAGAGAGAAAGACGAGAGTACGAATTAGAGAAGTTGCGAATACAAGCGCAAGAGACTGCCGGTATGCCGAATAACACCGAAAACGTTCAAGCATCGAATAAATTGTTTCACGAAACTTTTCATAAGTTTAATATGAAGGAAGATATTGGTTTGAATCTTACCTTATTTGAGCGTCATGCAGAACTAACTTTCTTACCGAAAAAAGATTGGGTTCAAAAACTTATAGGTTTAATACCCGTCGAAATTGCCCATCTGATCGCAAGAGAACCAACTGATAAGTGTAATGATTACGATCACGTAAAGGATTTACTCTTACAAAGATTTAAATTATCTCCGGAAAAAATTACGTCAGTTATTTTTTGTTTCACCAAAAGTCCGATGAACGAACATGGCAAGATTTTCAACACGAATTACAGACGTATTTTGATGGATGGACTTTGGGCTTAAAAGTTAACACCTACGACCAATTACGAGAATTAATCATAGCTGATCAAATGAAGAAGAGGGCGCCGTATGATTTCAGGAACACTTTTTGGACGAATGGTCTACTATTAACTCATCTATTGAGCTAGCGAAAAAATTTGAAGATTATGAGGACGTCCGAACTATAGGGCCAAAGCAGTTAAACTCATTTGCTAAGAGATCGAACAATAACGATAATTGTTCTCAAGGCAAGACGTTTTCACCTTGAAATAATTGGAATGATAGAAAATGCTTTCAATCGACGAGAACTTACGATAAAAGAGTTAAACAGGTAACATGTAGCTACTGCAGGGACCAGGTCACTATGCCGTAGATTGTACAAAGCGCAACAAGGGTACGAAAATCAATAAATCTTCAAGCTCTCCGGTCCAGATCTGTTCTCGAATTCAGCAAGACAGAATTAAGACCAGGAAAATAACCATCAGAAGAAGACTTTTGAGGCTCTAATTGACCACTGGAAGCTCATTTCGCTCATTCGTGAAGATGTAAGCAAAGGAATCATCGAGCAATCGAAGCTCTCGAAGGACATTGTCGTGTTATCTGGATTGGGAAAGTTACGAAGTCAAACAAAAGGATCGTCCAACGAGAAATCGAATTGGATGGAGAGAAATATTCCGTAATATGGCATGTCGTGCCTCGGTGCATTTGGAGTTCCAGGCAGTGATAGGATCGGACATTTTGAACAAGCTTTTGTTGGCTTTGAAAAAAGGTGTTTTATTTCCGTAACACGAAGAGAAGGTTGGTTTGTGAATACACAGGTTTATGAAGCAAGAACTGAAGACGAAATCGAAGTAAACATGTTATCAATCCTCGAATAAGAAAAACTCTCTGACTAATCAACAGCTATACACCTAAGAAGACCGAAACGACAAATGTATCCATGAGAATTATCCTGAAGGATGATATACCAGTTTACCAAACAGCACGCCGTTTGTCATTTCTGGAGAATCAGACCGTCAAACAAGCAGATCGACGAATGGTTGGATAAGGGAATCGTGAGACCAAGCTCTTCTGAATATGCAAGTCCAATCGTATGTTAGTCAAGAAGAAAGACGGTACCGACAGAATATGCATTATTTTAAAGAGTCTTAGTGTTTTTGGCCATGTCATTCTGGTTCTGTCTGAGAGCGAATGGTCAACTTGGCCAATGATGATGTGTGCAACTTGGCCAAGTGTTAGTTATCCTTTTCGCTTTTGATTTGTAGTTTAAATCTCATTTTTCCCTTTGGAACATTCACCAACCTGTTTAACTATTTCAGATTATAGTCTTAGATTTATTTTACAGAGCGTATTACAAAGGAGATTCTAGGTAGCACTGTAGATCAGTAGGTCACAAAATTTGGTTGATTTGTAGTTATGAACAATTTTCAATCAATGAAAGTCTCTATTAATAGTTTCAAATATGATTTTACATTTTCCTTTTAAAAGATCTTAAATGATCTGTTTTTCAATAAATAAGGATATTCTGCTTTCTTCTACCATGAAATCACACAAGCATTCAAAATTCCAAATTGCTCTTGCTATGGAAGAGAATTACATTAAAACACGACTTGGGAGTAATTATCTCGTAAATAAGGTTTTAAAAGGTGAGTTTTTCTATTTTTAAACTCTATCCTTATCATTCTCTTGTTTTCTTTTCTAAAGTGTTTCCCAGTTTGTAGATAGGATGGCAGTTAACCCCCGTAACAATGACCGTTTAGCATAATTTATCAAAATTAAAGCTCTTGGCCAGAGAAACCAACCACAAGTCCAACTACCAACCTCTCAAGAAAATATGCATGACTCGTATTGGGTATTATTATTTTTCCAATTAAAACTGTGTCGGTCTGACGTCGACTGGAGATTAATCGTTACCTGGATGTCTTAATTACATATTAGGCAAATAAGGTAAATGAATATCATATAATTCTTGGAGTATTCATGCATTTCTATTATTCTAATATTTTTCATGTTGATCTGGTAAATATGCATATATACCACTCATGTTATTTAAATATTTAAATTATAGTATAAGAGTACATTAAGAAGGTTCATTTTCTACATTATTAAATATCATTTTCATTAATTAATACTCTCACCCTGCTTAATCAATGAGAAAAGAGGCTTGTAGCAATTTATGTATGATATGTGAATGTTTGTAGATACATGATTATGTATGAATTGTATGTGAAACATTGATCAATGGTTGTATCTCATCTATCATCCTCAGTGTTTCAATGAAAAATCCAAATTAGAGGATTTGCTACCCTTTAAAACTTTTTAGTATATTAAAATATATTTTAGCATTTCGTTATAATTTTATTCAAAATGATGAGGAGAAATTTTTCACATTTATTCAATAATTAAAAATGTCTTATTTTTAATAAAATTTGAACAGTCAACCTATCATTTTGAATTTTAATTTTTATTTGAAATATTTCAATATTCTTAATGATATTCTAACAACTTTAGGATAGACTTTTAAGCATTTAATTAGTTTTGAGAAAATTAAATGTTAATAAGCATGTTAAAATTCAATGAAAACCAATATCTCCACATTTAAGTTTTTAAAAGTGTTCATTTACAGTAAAATGGATCTTAATTTATACTTTTATATAACACAAAATGAAGATTGGTAAGATTAATTAGAAGGAGTATATTTGAATGCAATTAATGTATCAAAAATCATAAACCGAGAAAACCAATTTAAATTTTATAATTTGGAAAATAATTATAATAGTTTTAATCTTTAAATTAAGATGTAAGATTAGTTATAGATTTTTAAAAATGATTGTCTTTGGTATTTTTGAACCCATACTTTATGAATGATCAATATTCAGAGAGTTAATTGCACAGCAAAATTCAAGAAAATGCTTAGGTTTGCTCATGGCAGAAATTTAGCTTTTTCTTCACATACTATTACGGTATTATATTTGTATAAGAAATGGCGAGGAATAAAAACTGAAATTATGAATTATTAATGTAAAATGCCTTTAAGTCAAACATTTTAAATGCACCATTTAACAAAGAAAAATAAATTTTGTAATGTTTGATAATATCCGTTTTATATTACATTCTTTTTCTAGTTATTATTTCTTTAAAATAGATTTTATCAAAACGTTTTTATTTTTCCTAAGAAAAGTAAGTGTATAACTAAAGAAAGAAAAATCGGTCATTTTTGGGTACTGTCCTTTAATGTCTGATTTAAAATCATACTAATCTCAACTTAATCTTGAACGAAATAAATGCCGCCTAGTAAGAGTGGAAGTATATACTGTTTCTTCAGTAGCTATATCTGCCTTCTGTATGCTAAAGCTCACATTCATTGTCGCAGCACACGCACACACACCAATAAATACTAGAATTTAAAATAATAAATATATTTCAAATCTGAATTAAATTCATTCATTATATAAGAAAAGCATTCAAATGATAGAAACGTTTCAGTATTTGGTTCTTTCAATTGTCGCTTTCCATAAATCATAAATTAAGAGAATGGTTAATAAATGAAGAAATTTTATGGAAAATGGAAACGTATGTGATGTAAAATGTAATATAAAACCATCCTATTTATTATATTATAATTTGTTTCTCTTGGGATATGAAATTATAAAATTGATGATTAATAATCATTTTTCATTTTCAGACTACCGATTGCTTAAAAAGGGCACTAAAAGAAAATCTAGTTTATTGAAAGCGGCAAAAATTAACATCAGTAATAAAATATGAAATGTCCTAAAAAGACAACTATTAATGGAACTTTAGAGAATATCAGATTGTTCTAAACTCAAAGATTATGGTTTTAATTATATTTTTATCGATCACTTTTCTTTAAAAGTTATGCTTATTGAAAAGGATTGCGGTGATGCCTATCTGAGTAATGAACCTGCAGGCCGCGCGATACCATGACCATTAAACTAATGGATCACAGACCTCCTGAGGCTGTCACTGAATACACGCGAAAAGAGTACTCAAATGTTTATTTTCCAACAGCGATTTGACGTATTGCGCATAACACATGTAACGCTTTTTGCAGATAAATATTTCACCAAATTTCACCTCATAATATTTCTTACCAAATTCTGATTGAAAATCAATTTTATGAATAAACATATCTCTGAAAATCAGACGACAGATGACGGTATTACCTAATTTATCTATGTTACGAATGAACGATTCAGAGATGATATTGTTTCAATATTTGTGTGTGTGGGGATGGAATTGGTTAACCTAAATATAGAAGTTAAGTGTCTAACTTTTATTAATATATTAGTTATTTTAATGAGCACAATGTTTTAAAGGCTGTTGAAAAATCCTATACGTTTTGTCCTCATAATCTCTTTATTTTTGGTTAGATAACATACTTCACCTTACTAGAAACACTAAATATGCACTGAAAAATATTTAGATCAATTACTTTATGATTAGAAAATGTGCTGGTTATATTCCCGATGTAATTACAATATAAATATTCTTTGTAAAGAGCATTGTATTAGAAACAGTTTTATAAATTAAATTGAATTTTGCATTTAAAATACATGAAACGTGTATCACGCATTTGTCTTATATTTAATGCATAATTTTTAATTTTTAAAAATTAACATTTTATTATAATTTAAAGATAATTTCAGTATCGAGAGGAAATTTGCCAATGGTTTTTACCAATACGTCAATATCTGCTTACATTAGGAGACTTTAAAATCATTTAAAATCTCCTAACGAACGTAGAATACAGTCTGTCGTAAAGAGCATTCTGATTTAATGTAATCGTGTTCAGCGTATAGAGGTAAAATCTTAGGTACGAGAATTTTGAACAACTTCCTGGTATCTTTTCTCGTACTGCAATTTTCCTTCTATTTGTCCTTGCCAAACTTATATCCAAATTTATTAAAGGTATAACGCGACACCTGCAATAACTATTAATAGCTTGGTTGATGAATGCTTTGGCTGAATTTCTTCCACGAGCGATGTAATCATATGTACATGGTAGTCTTCATATTTTGTTTCTATGAAAATTTTGAGAACCTGACTACCTTCTCATAGGCGAGTTAACACTTTAAATTAAATATTAATCTTAGAGCGCCGAACACACTGACAAAATTTAAGGTTATGATTCAAAGGTCGTGGCGCATTTGTAAGTATATGTTGTTAATCTGATTTGTCTCATCTGAAACCTGGTTTCTTAAGTCACACGATTCCACGTTCTTTGTATTTTGCTTCATTCATGCAAACGTAGTAGTCAGAGAATTGTTTGAGAGTTGTTCTTATATATGTACGCGATATATGGAACTGGGACTGGCTACGATATTTTCAGTGACATCATTCTGCAAATAGACATTTTGAGTGCATGGAAGTTGACAAATTTGAAATGAATCTTATTTGACAAATATTTTCAGAATTGTGGACATTTACGGAATTAAAATCTGAAGACCCAAGATAAAATTTATGATATTTTGAAAATTATTGAATTTTATTGTTGGCGAGGTTTAATTATTGAAGAGAGAAAATTAGCAGTTCACTTTCCACTTTGGTTCAAGAAATCAAAATCTTTCCTCAGAGAAACATATTTGAGTCCGCTAAGAAATTGTTTAACAACCAATGTTCAGAATCGTGTCAAAGTCGCAAATATAATTTCTGTTTATATGAAAGGAAAGCAGTGCAAGTACTGCCTCTTTAAACTTTTATTTATCTTTTATGTAACTATAATGAAAGGAAATACTGATATTTTATGTTGTCTACTTACTTAAATAACAACATGTCAAACACATAAAAATGTACAATTTAAATAGGCAACCCAGTGGCTGTGCCATCGGACTCAGTGAACGAAAGGCCTGGGTCGATGCCCATTATACCAAATACCCTCCGACACGAGCAATGTGTACTCGCTCGTTAAACAGGACACATTCATCAGCAATCGCTCGTTAAAGCAGTGGGTCCGAAAATCTTGTGGGTGGTCGCATCAGAAACCACGGTGCAAGGCTGGAGTATTTCCTTCTCCAGTTCCATGCCTGACAGGAGGCAAGCAACTCCATCTATCGTAAGCACCTATCTCCACCGAGCAATTGAGTGGTGCTCAATTTGGTGCTGGCAAACGACAGGCACACCTAACCTCACACGATGAAGGTGGTCCTGATCTGATTGCCGATGCCACGTGGCATAGCCAACAACAATTTAATTATTTTACTTGTAGAACAAATAGTTTTGCCTATGCTGCTTTATTTCTATGATGAGTAATATTTTAAACAGATGCCTAATTAATATGCAATGAACCAATCGATATACTTGATTTATTTCATCCTTCATGATTATCGCTGAATCACCCGAGCCCAAATGTCCAACTGCGTGGCACGCTGAATCCATTGCAACTTGCCTGGCACATCCACAGCTCAAAGGTTATTACCGAAGTTCAGAAAGAAAAAACAGCTACATCAGGACTTTGTATTCCGTCTTACGACCTGTGAATAATGACAGGAAACAACATCAAACTGAAAAGCCTATTGGCATGTACGATAGCTTTGAATATTTTGAATTTTCATTTCATAAATATGTATATTATTATTTGTCGGTAAAATGAACGAAAGCGAAAATTAAAGATGTTACATAAAGGCATCCTTTAGCAGTGTACGTGTAGAAATTTATCTTGAGAACTTATTACGAAGACTGGGTACCACTAAATGAGACCGAACTATCGTTTTAGTGGTGATGACTATATTTTGCAATATCTTCGCTGATTGATGATCACACTTTGTATCGTAAAATTGCTAGGCAAACTTTATTTAAAATCGTGAATTAACAAGTTGACCACACTACCTTTTAGAAAAGTTTAATAAGTTTTAAAATCTATTTTAAAAGAGAAATACAATATAAAAAGATGTAATATAAAGTATAATATTACTGAGGCATTTCAGAAATAATGTAATTTTTGTGAAATGAGGCATGTAAAATTTTAACTAGGCTGACATTATTATCTCATAACTCTAGTTCTGATCATATTTCATACAACAGCATACTTGAAGATGAAGAAAATAAATATTTATGTCATGGAGAAAAACTTCTAGCCATTTTCTGAAATCCAATATAATAATGTATGGATTTGAAAATACGAAAATGCAATATTTTAAAGAAAACGTATAACTGGTCGCCTTAAAGATGTTTTAGTTTATTTGCTTATTATAATTATTCTTCAGAATTATGTTTTGTATGGTTTTCTCAGTTTGTGTTTTACGAAAATTAGAGCATCTTAAAATGCTACTCTTCCAATAGATTATTTAACAATTAATTTTTCCATGTTGTTATATAAAACAAGTAACAAAATTATGATCCATTTTATTGCAAATCGAATACTTTAAAAATAAATGTAAGAGAAATTGTCTTTTGTTGAATTTTTGTATTTATATCGATATTTTATTTTTCTCCAAACCACTGTATCATTTTAAAACATTATAAATGTTAAATAAAATTTTGAATATCGCAATGAAAACTAGCTCAAAGGTTACCAAGTCCCTTAGCACTAAAAGATCGCATGAGACCTTAGGATATATTTATTGTTGAATTTTAGAGCTATTTTCAATCATATCTCTCATCTTTAAATCTGAAAGTATCGTTTCTAACTAAACAAAACTGATTGTAAATAACTTTAAATATCTGATATAGTTTTGATTATATGTATCTTAGTTTTTACTGAGATTTATAAATATCTTTCATTTTCTATATTGGTGAAGAAACTGTACAAATACTTAAGGGATTGTGTCTAGGGAAGGTTCCTACATTTGCGCACAAAGGCGACGCAGAGTTAAAATAACTTAATCGACACAATTAACTAAAACATTTACTATTTATAAGGGTTTAAATTATCTGAGATATTCAATAATCCTGAATGCACTCTTTCAAACAACGGAGAGCGATTCTGACCTACCTCTTCTGTCTGGCTTTAACTCCAGTTTTCCTTCGCCCCTTTATAAACATGATAACCCCATCACACGCAGCTAAAACTCACGTGGTTTCGATTAGTGGTGCCATTCTTACAATAAAATCAAAAGAAATAAAGTGAAACTGTACCTTCCTATGTTCACATCTCCAACACTGACCTCAGTAGATTTTACATACCACACAAAATATAGGCCTTGCAAAATTAATACACCGAGATAAAAACAAGATACACATTCAAACTAAAATTGGATACAATCCTCAAATGAAATATTAATAGCAAGAAAACAAAACACATTAATACACATTATTAAAAGAATAGAAAACGCTTTATGAAATACATCATCATGGTGAGTGTACCTCATTAAATTAAAGCAGAGAATTATCTTAGGTCCCTATGATCTACTTTCTAAATCATATCTATCTCTAGGTTTTATTTTAACTATTCTATATGGTCCCTTCTATGTGCTAAATTTATTGTCCCAGCTATATTCTGGTACAACTATCAATTCAATATTCAATGACATTTGTAAAGTATTTCGTTTTATCGAAAAGTCTGAATTGTTGTTTGTTCTAACCAGAGACCTTAGACTCTGAGTATTCATCCTTGTTGTGCCCTTTTACAGGTTATATCGTTAGTACTATTGCGACTGGATATCTGCTACAATCCACATGTTAATTTCTAGCTGAACGATAACAATTTCATAATCAAACTTTCCAGCAATAATGCCCATCGCGCCATACGAGCAACTCAAATACTTTTGTCCATAGTCTTTTGAAAACGCTGGCAATCCGTCATGACTTGAACATTTCCTGCTACAGAAAAATGAATTTCTTTTAAAGCGTTGACAAGGAACTGTTCATATAATTTCCTCCTCTGCCGGAGTATAGTTTTCTAGACATGTATTGAACAGGATGCAATTTTCCATCTTCTGCCTCTGGAGTAAGACGGCTCCAGCTTTGTTGACTTGCTTCCGTAAAAAGACATTCGGTTACTTTCCCTTGCCAAAATACTTAATACTGGACTTTCAAATAATTGCTTTATTTTCAAATGCTTCATTTGAGGCTACATCTAAAGACAAACGATTGTCGTTCTAATTAGATCACCCAAAGGTTTCGCTATTTTATATGATTGTACAATTTTCGAAATAGCCAGTGAGTCCTAAAAGCTTTGACTTGTTTGACAGTCGTTGGTACAGAAAACCTCTGATTGTTATCGTTTTAACCGAAGGGCACCCATATTCGACAACGTGACCCCAAAATTCCACCTTCGTTTTGGTGCTTCAAACTGATCTCCAATCCATATCTGGATGCGACTCAAACACCTTCTTTAGTTTTTCAAAGCCATCTTTAGCTGGAATTGATCAAATCAACCAAAATATAAATTATTGTCATGAGTCTTTCTGCATGAGAGGTCCCCAAAATGATGTACACATATTCTCTGAATTACCAGCTTGGTAATTGAGACCAAAGGCACCTTATTAAATTGAACTGCCATGTCTGGTACAACAGTGAGAGGTGAAATTGCACCTCATTTCTCTTACGTCGACATGAAAACCCATTTTTCAAGTCTAACGTGGAATTTTATGTCTTGCAGCCTATTCACACGTCCTCTATCAGCAAGGAGGTGATTCTAACTAGTTTTCGGTTCAGTTTCCTATAATC
>BMAO01005690.1:0-17812 GCA_019973975.1 Trichonephila clavata
AAATGTTTCATTAAATTCTAATAATTTAATTTTAAAGCAATACGATCATTTTGTCCTGAAATAAAGTACAAACAATTTTGGAAAAAGTGTCCATATATCTTTCTCAAGACACATTCACCACTAATTGATTCTATTCAATAGATTTTAAGTATTTTAGAAATAATTCTTCAGGAGTATAATGTGTGTCAGGGCTTCATCCTGCGTAATAAGAGTAGGAATTTTAGAAACGAGTTTCGACAAGAGTCTTAATGAAAGAAACCTCTTAGGAGAAAGAAATTATTTCAAGAATTTAATTAAGTGTCTATTCTCAAGATGTAAATTGCCTGAAAATTGCTTCTGGAAAAAGAAACTTTTCTTAAAAACAGCTTAAGAACCTCTTCTAAGAGATCTTAAGAAATTCTCTTTACCTTTTCATTTTCTTTCTTATAATTATACAGTACGGCGGTCACTTTTACGGTCTTTTAATGCAGCTGAAGGACAAAATTTAAGTAAAACTTCTTCGCTACAAAGTTTTCCATTTAATTTTATGTATAAATGAAAAAAAAAATTATATATACTTGAAGTTTGAAAATTATTGTGAAATAGTTGAACACGTACTTATTAGAAATTTAATAGAAAATCTGCATGATCTACTGAAGTATTTAATTATTTCACCCTAAATTAAAGGAAGCAAAAAGTTTCATATTAATCTTAGATAATTGTTTTAATTCTATCTAGATATTTCTGTGTACTGTATAGATAATACAGATATTTGAAAACTTGATTCTACTGAGAGCATCTTAAGGATAACATTATCTCTAATTATTATATGACAACATTTTAACTACTTCTATCTCGACGAAACAATAAAGCATTATCTTGATTTTTGTTTCAGAAATTTTAAATTGTGCATTATTTTAGAAATTTGTTATATCGATTTCTTAACTTACTTTAGATTAACCTTCCAAAACTAGCCAAATATCAGTAAAACAAGAAACAAATTAATTATTTGCAATATTTTAAATTATGGAAAAAAGGTTTAGTAAAATTTTCTTTGTTGCTAAAACTAATGGTCATCTCGAAAATGTCACACTGCTCTAATTATAAAACTAGAAACATTTAAAGCTTTTGTTGGATTGCATACCTTAATCACCAATAATTTTATACGAAATATAAATAACAAAATATTTATTTACGACTATGCTGCAATTGAAAAACTTATTCTAACTGAATAAGTATTCCGTGATATCCCCTTCCAAATTGAAAGCATTGTTTCTTTTTGCTGAATTGCGTGACTTCTTGGTCGAATTTTGCAACCAATTGTGACAAAAAAAGATGAAATAAAACTCTTTAAAAAAAACTGAAGAATGCTCTAAACTTTATCTTTAGTAGCATTTTAAGCAAAAAATAATCTCTTTTCTTTCAAAATAAAAAAAAAAAAAACATGAATAGATTTTAGTTAGGGGGAAAAAATCAAATCTCCATTACATCAAAGTTATGGCAGCAAAGCCATTTTCAATCTCACGTAAACAGTTCTACGAATGAAGTCTACCTTCCACTTTTTATTTTTTTTATTTTTTGAGACTGAAAAAGCCATAAAGTGATATCAGCTCTGTGCAATAGACCGAAGCAATCCTTTCATCTGGACCCTGAAATATTTATTTCCGTTTGCCACTTCATACGGCTATTTCTATAAAACTAGACACGTGAGTTAGATCCGTAATGTCTCTACTGAATCTCCAACTGTTGAAAAAATAGAGCTTGAATATTCTCTGAAAGGGCTTGCTCCCAGTTTTTTTATTTCTATTGCAAACTTTTGCAAACAGCATTTTTTTTAATTTTAAATAATTAAATAGTTGAGTTTTGTTCACAGAAATCAATTTAGTGCAAAATCCTGGACTAAATTTTTAATTATTTGCTCTTAACCAAATTTAGAAGTGTTGTGTATTTCAATTCAACTGTACAAGGTGAAGCTATTTGAAAACTAACATAAAGTTAAGGTATAAAAATTTTTTCACAATCCTAATAACTCACTCAAAAAATAGTTAATGATATTTTTTTCAATTTTTAATTGTTGCCGTGCTTAAAATAAATACTGTTGATCAAGTTTCTAGGATAATTCTGTAGGTTAATTCTTTTATTTTATTTGACATTACCATATTTGGTCAATTTCGCCATGCTTCATATCTTGAATTTTCTTTCGATATAATAATTTATTTAAGTAATAATTGATTAAAATATTAAGTTTTAAGTAAAATATCACATAAATTAGTACTTTAGGAATAAAAATCACCAATTTTCCCTAAGAAAATTGTAATGTAATACGATAATAAATTTTGCGTTGATAAATACAACAGTCTAAGTAATTTATTTGACATGACTTCACTTCAATAACGATGAATTACAGTTATTCTATCCAATCAATATAAATATTGTTTCTTAAACTTGAGATCAATCCAGTGGAAGCCTTAAAAATTATATTTGTTTCATATTTCTTTTGTATTGAATTTTAATTTATGAACCAAATTTTGCTAGATGGAATCACAATTTTTCAGAATATTAGTTGTCATCTTTCTTGCATTTGAGTGTACAGTATATATCGAATATATAACTGAAATATAATTACTAAAATATTTCTATACTCTTGTTAAAAATAGATTAGCATTAGATCTGTGGGGTTCAAAATGTTTTACGGCTCTAGTCATTTTTTTTTCTTTTTGTTCGATATTATTTAGTGGAAAGTAAAATAGGAGAAGAGAGTAGAACTTATGAAAAAAAATAGTATAATCTTAAATCAGCATAAATAAGAAACGTATTAATCTATGATGAGTTAAAGTTTTTTCATATTTAGTAGTATATTAGAATAGTAGAAGTATAGGATTATTGTTATTAAAATTTTCAGTATCATAAACCACATGGGAATAAGGTATTTAACAAAATAATCAGTGTTTAAATAATACAAGTACTATAAAATTAATTTTTCTCTTTAACAGTTTAATTTTTCAATTTTTCATTAATTCCTTATCTTAGTGCTTGCCTCAGATACTAGGCTTGTACATTTAAAAATAGTGATTAAGATTATTCTTAGTTAATACAAATTATTTTACCACTAAGTAAATATTATTTCTTTTCAGATTATTTAATAATAATATGTTTACCTTTCTCATTTGTTTAGGCTATAACTTTAGGCCCTTATTCAAAAAAGTAAAAAAACAAATTGGATACAGTAACAGCAAAAATAATTGATGTTTTGTATTCATAATATAGTATTAAATTGTCAGTTTACCAGCCATTATTTTACAATTTAAAAAAATTAAGAATTTTTGAAGTTTTTTTAATCTTATATAAAATGCTCAATTTTTAATTTGTTTAGTCATTTTAATTGATTTATGTTTCTTAGATTATTGAAAACAAAATTTAGTATGGATTTGAAAATCTGTCCCTTGTGTGATGATTTTAATAATTATTTATCTAATAAATCTTGAAAAAACACACGGACATTTTTTAAATATTAACTTCAGCATTTTTTTAAAGAAAACTAGAGATCTCAGACTTAAATCCATTTTAACTTTTATATAATATACGCTTGGAGTATAAACTAAAAGATTTAAGGTTCTGTCTTGAACAGAAAAAAAACCTTAGGGATAAGAAAATACTTATATCTTCCAAATTATAAGTCTGATAAAAACGCATTTATATTTTGTAGAATTAAAAGAAACATTTAATAATGCCTGTGAAGTTCTAATTTTTTTTTATATTTTATTTTTTGGCTGAAGTTCTACATTAAAAAAACACTACTTTAATTAAATATAATTGAAATTTTTTTTTAATATTCAAAATATATCTGTGCATAATATTGGCAGTATTTGCCACAACGACATGTTATTCAGCCTAATCTCAACACAATATGTTCACAAAAGTTTTGAAACACAAAGCATTTATGTACAAAATAATAAGGATACTAACTTAAGCTAAAATTCACCAGGTCTGTACAAAAATTTAAGTTTTTTTTTTTCAGTTAAAAATTGGAGCAGTTTAGCAAGTTTGAGTTTTTATATTGCGCAACTGTAGTATACTATAATGTAATCTGGAACATGATGGAAATATTCAGTTTTTTTCTACAATACTTGAATTCAGAATATTTCTATTCGGAAGTCTGGTTACAGTTTCGGCTGAGGGTTAATTTTTAGATACGCCATTTTTAATAATATTCCATTTTTTCGAATAATTATTTCTTATAGCAACGTGAGAATGGTTGTCATGGTATTTTCTCAACAGAAAAATTAATGATAAAGCTTCTAAGTTATAAAAACTATTTTTAAAACAAAAATGGGCTTTGAAAATCAATCCTAATTGAGTAACTATGAGAGCTTGAAATAACCAAACAGAAATGATTTTAACAATGCAAATTGAAATTAACAACCATTCACACTGAAATAAATGATTGTGCTCAAGAATATTTTTAGTTAATTTTTTAAGCGCGGGGAAAAAAATTTTAAACAAAACTGAAATTAAAACCTAACCTCAGAAAACTTCAAATATTTTAAAAACTTATTTGTTATTAGATCTGATGACAAAAGCGTCCCAATTATATGGGTCACAAGAAAATGCGAACAAAAAATTTGGGTATTTTTGAAATTTGTAGGTGCACTGTGCTGCCTTAAGTCAGATTTTTGAAGTTATTAACATGTGAAGTGTATACACCGACATTAATTAAATTAAAATTCAATAATATTCTTAATCCAAGCTAGACAACTACAGCAGATCGTATTAAGCACACAAACGTGACATCCAACTCAGTTCTCTTACACCTCGGAATGGTAGTTGGAATCATTCCTAGGCTTAAATAACTTGTTCTGAGTTATCCAACTAATTGACACTACTGTTATCTCAGAAGTAACGATGAGTCAGGAATTAACTTGAATGTCAATATTATCCTTTATCTCTGTAGAAGTGGAAGAGAAGGAGGATAAGGATAATATGAGTTGTCATAAGCTATTGGACGATCATGCATGATTTCGATCAATGACGTTTCTCCCATCATGTACATTAATTTACTATTAACTTAAATATGTGGTAGTGCTTTATAAGATAGTTATGAATTAAATGTAAGTTAATGAATACTGAATATTTTACTATATATCTATCTTTATGTTTAAAATATATTTTTTTTGTTCTGACAGTTCTATTATGTTTTGTTGTAACAGGATATTAAGTATTTCTTTTGCAAATACAGTAATACATTGCGTCCGACGACTGATTCAGTTTATTCAAAAGCATTCATTTTGGCATGTAGTAGTTATTTAAAATGGTGTTTTATGTGTGGAAAGCTTTTTAACGTAAGCTATTACTGTATTAATAATTATAATGTAAAAAAATGTAGTCTTATTATCTTTATTGTACTTAAAACATGTGTTACCATATAATTTTAAACTGAGGGGGTTGGGATATTTCTAAAAATTTTGAAGTTCTTGTGAAGGTGCAACTTGTGTATATGCACTGTGTGATAAAACAAAAATTATAGACTACTTACATGTACCAGCATGTAAGTAGTAGTATTGACAGTTACCCTGCAAGTTGTAGTAATAGTAGTCCAGCAAGTTGTAGCAGAAGTAGTCCAGCAAGTTGTAGCAGAAGTAGTCCAACAAGTAATATAGAAAAATCAGTAGTAGTATTAGCAATCTACTAAGGAATTGCAATAGAGAAAGAGAGCAATCTTTTGAAACGTAATTACTTTTATTACTAGTACTAAAAGATTTCAATGGAAATCTACAAATTTATTTAATTACAATCACGTGCAAAATGAAATAAATAACCTTAAAGAATTATTGCATTTGCATATAATTTTTTTTCAATTTTTTTCAGAATACGATCGAGAAAACCAAAATCAGGTTCTTAGTTAAACTGAATTTAAAACTGCCGGTTCGAACCTGTTTTCAAATTAAAGAATAAATAAACAAATAATAAATTATAAGTTCTAAATATAAAAAATGCTAAGTAAGTTTTACAAATTATTAATGCGTTTTGGAATTTTTGTTTCGAACTTATATAAAAAATAAATATAATATGTAGTTTAAAAATTCTTAAACTATATATGATGTACTTGCATTCTCTGCTGAGTTCGTGGACTTTCTATCTCTCAATTTCTAAAGAACTTTAAAAGTAATGCTATATATGAAATAGTACGTAAAAAAAGTATGATTTCTTTTCATGATACGAGATGCTTCAAAAAGCAAAATTTTGTATTTCTCTTTTGAATTCAATTTTGATACAACTAGCAAGAACTACTTTTTATCATTCTTTAGAAGTTGTGTTATACAAATAGATAGTATAATATTGCTAAAACGAAGAAAATTTTTCATAACAATAAGAATCGTTGTTGTATTGTGCTTTATAACTTAAAATAAATTCAAGTGTTCCTTATTTCTCATGGGATAAATGGAAGAGAAAGTTAATTTCATTTAAATTTAAATCGAAACACATTTTAAATTTTAGCATATGTACCATCATGATTAAGAAAATCATTCAAGTATCAATACTTTATAAGATTTTAATACGTATATTTATACAATCCAACTCCGTTTTCTAAAAGTACAACATTGAATTTAATAAAATGATTTGACTGATTATTTAGTTATTTTGTTTTCCAAACAACATACTATATATATATAGCATTTATATTGATTTTACTTTATTATTTTGTCACAAACTCACACCCGTGGAGGTGTGTGGGTGCACCTAATTAACCCTTTATCTACCGCGTTATGATTTACTGCAGTTTTTTTTTCGTGCAATTGTTTTAATCACTGCATTGAAAATTAAAGGATATACATTAACAAAATACTAAACTTTAGGAAATTTAGCTCATTAGATCTAATTAACTAATTAAAGATACTCAACTCTAAAATTAATTATAATCACTATTCACTTAAAATAAATAGTCAAATCCGTTTTCTAAGGTCTTCATTACATACAAAAAAAATAAAACACTTACCTTTTGACATTAATTACTTTTTCGGAACAAAAATGACAACATTCGCAATCCGATCAAAATTTCAGTTGAAAAAACAATTTCAGCTATAAAATTATTCGCTTCCTTCACTAAAATACCCATCATAGAACCTGTGGTGCCAAATATCTTGGAAGAGGGGATTTAGAAGAAAATTCCTGCTAAGTATCGTCAGTCTTCGTAAAAATGGTTATTCTATGTGATTTTAAAGTGAGTGGTACTTATAAGTACTGTCAGTAGATAAAGAATTAAGAGACATTTTAGTCAATTCAAACACTTTTTTTATGATTATCAAATTACTATCAGAATTTAACTTCAGTGAAGAAGAAAATAATAGATAAAATTCAAATACTTAGCTTTGACGGGAAAATCGCGGTAGTAATAATAATCTTCATAAGCAGACTCACCTGATCGTTTTACTCAAATTCTGGCAGCTTCAATTATTCTATCACTAACACTTTAGCTTCAGCATAACAACAATCGCTAACCTCCTCTCTCACCTCACTTTAAACAACAACTCTCCCTAACATAAGGGATCTCTAGGGTGTTAACTCCATCTCGGGGGCTGAAAATATAAACAATTTTCAAATAGATATAATTCTTTGAAACTAAAATTAAATAATACAAATCTTTTACTCGTTATTTGTAAAGGAATGAGGCTTCAAAAAAGTGTAAAATGTTTAAAATATAATCATAATTTTAAAAAATTATAAACATGCGAAAAAAAGGAAACATTTTTGTAAAAAATATAAGTTAAGTTTTACGTTGTGCATCGTATTTTCTAAAATAGTAGCTCTAATTACTAGCGATAAGTTGATTTATAAAGTTAAATGTAGCCTTATTATACTGTAGCTATTCTCATATAAATATAATAATAAGTTATGCTTTTTTTAAAAAAAATATATATTTATAATTTTTTTAATTTAAATATTTTTCAAATATTTTGAAATGCAAAAGATATATAATACTAAAATTAGGTAGGGTTCAAAGAGTGTGGTACATTTTATAATTCTATAAAGTTTTATACAATAAAGGCTTCTGTTTTAGAAAACAGTATGTGTAACATAAAATTTATTTAATTTTTATTGCAGAATGTTTCTTAAATTCATATGTTTAGAATTTTTTAAATTATGATTACATTTTAAAAACTTTGTTCTTTTTTGAAACCTTATTCTTTTATAAATAATGTGAAAAAGATTTGAATCATTTAATTTTAATTTAAAGAATTAAATCTATTTGAAAATTGTTTGTAGTTTCACCCCCGAGATGAAGTTAAAACCACTCAGACCCCATAAATCACGATTCCTCCACAGAAAGCGTGTTCAATAGAATTTTTCCTAAGTGATTAGTAAGAATCGTAAATAGAACCCGTTTCAATTTTGTAAAATACAAGTACAAAGAATTTTAGATATTCTACTCAAATTATAATTATTTATAATAATGTAGGCTAATTACAGAATCTCAGAATGTATACAAAAAGAACTAAAATATAAACATGTATAGAAAAGGCATTCGATCGTAATACAGTTTTGTTGATAGTTTCACTTGTCATCATTTTCTGCACAAAATCTTTTTCAATCCTTCAAAAACCGCTGAACAAAAACTTTCAAATATAATGAAATATGTTTACTCTTCGTCAACAAAATGAGACTCCACAAATCTCACTATTTACAGGTATACATATTTGAACACAAAAATGTGACGAATGATACTTTTATTAACAATGAATGCTTTCTTCATGATAAAACTTCACTTCATCTCGAAAATTCAGCTAAGTAGTTATCTAAATCATAATCCCATTTCATTTCAGTTCTCTCTTGAGAAGATGCTACGCAACTTTTGTTTTCGTTATCATTTTTTTCGACGCTGTTCATATATCACGCTCTCTCAAAATGTGTTTTCTTCCGCCAACTTTTAAAGAAAAAAAAAAATTTTTTTCATTCAAAAAAAAAAGCAGACCAGAATGAAAATTGAGCACCGTGGTGGTAGAGAAAAATAAATAAATGTTCACATTCTGGGGATGAAAAAGAAACGGTGTAAAAAATAAAGATAGAAAATAAAAATACTTTAGACGAATATTTTAGATGGATTTCAACAGAAACGCTGAACGCATTCTCTGTTCACCATTTATAAGAATTTTTATGTCGCTTCCTAAGTGATTTTCGTAGCACGCGCATTTTCGCTTCTTGTGGCTTAAGCTTTGTATTTGATTCGTGGCTTTCAAAGAAAATGAAAGTTCTAAATTATGTTAAACATGCAAACAAAACATTAGATGAAATTCAAAATAAAATTCTCGAAAAATGCCATAACAACTTTTTTTCCTTCCTTTATGAGCCAATTTAATAAAACAAGGCAATAGATATCTGGAAAATCTGATTTAGGAAGAAACTATATCTAAAAGTGTTTCTACATATTGTCTTTTAAAATGGGGTTACAAAAATCAATCACAAGTGGTTCTGAATTAAAACCTTAAAAACAATACAAGATGCGGATGTGTATTCAAGCGTTTTGATATTTTTATTACTTCAATACAATTTGCTTTAGTATAAATAAGGATAGAGAAGTTTCTAAATCGTAAAAATTTGATTTAATGTAAACATATAAGCTTTACTGTATTGTGAATACATTGTAAATAATAATTTAAAGTTTAACTTTATCTCCGACTCCCATGATAGTTTTCGGTTCATTGAATTATTAAACCTTTATCGATATTCCCAAATACTTTTAAATTGCTTACATTTAATCTAAACGAATGGTATAAAATTTGCTTTTATTTTATGCTAGTTTCTTTCTGATATAAATTTCCATTTTGTTGTAAGGATGATTAAATGTAACGTTAAACATAATACAATGTCCTTTTATTCTTAAAATAGATTGGAAATTTATTTTTACGGAATACTTTCCTAAAATAATAGAATTTATTTATATAAAATGGACAAGTATATTGGAGATTACATGCATTAGGCATTTATGTGACGTTTAACAAAATCAAATCTCCAAACTTCATTTCATTATATGTTTTTCCAGAACATATTTTCATCATATAATGAGGAAGATATCCGACTACGTTCAGAACTACTATTTTACAAAAGGGTACAAATCATATGTGTTAATATTTAGATTCACTTAAATTAGAATAGCCGTATAAAATTCTCTTAAGAAAATTATTACAGTAACAAATTATTTAAATGCAATATTTTGGCAAAAAATAAACACACACACACTTACATATATATATATATATATATATATATGGACAGAGATATATAGATGGGGGATTTTGTGTGTTGCATCTATGGATACAACTAAAATCATGACAACATATTTTGAAGAGGTCACTAACGTTTAATTCTTTGAAAGAAAAATATATTACATATTTGAACGTAAACGTAATATAGCAGTAAACTATATCTCTACAGTTACTACTAAATTCTCTACTCGTAGATTAGTTCCTATTGGAAAAAAAATTGTTGTTAACAGGATAAATATTTTTTATATCAACTTGTTTCATTCTTTTATTTTTGCAGGACTACTAAAGCTTCAACAGATATTCCACTTAACATCTGAAAAAAATAAATTTGAAATGAAGGTTGTTAGACGTATTATCAATTCTACAGATGCTAGCGAATTTTTGAGAAAGCTTGAAGAGCAAGACAGACGTAGTTTTAAATATATTATACTTGACTGCGATGCTGAAGTAGCAAAAGACGTTGTTAGTCAACATATTAGAGATACTTATATGAATAGAAGAAATTATCATTTTTTAGTAACTAGCTTGGTAAGTATTGATTTTTAGAAGTCCATCTTATTGTATATCAATCTTGTATTTATTATAATTTTGTGTATTGTTATAAAAGAGCCTAAATTATTAAATAATGCTAGCTATTAAAATCAAGATTTTTTTTTCTTATTTTAAATTCTACATTTGTTATATCATTGTCATAAAATTGTAACCAATAAAATTAAATGGAATTAAAGGAAAGCGAAAGTAAACCACAAAAGTTTCTATTTTATTTACTTTTAGTTCATTCAGCACAGAAAAATATTTGGACTAGCGAATATCATTATATTTAGCTACAGTATTCTTGATGCAATTTTAAGAACAAATGTGCTGTAAGAAACTAAATCAGAATCTGTTTTCAACTGAAAACAATGTTTTATTTGAAAAAGCTGAACAGCCTAATTTGGATACTGCAGTATTTGTTTTATATTTAATAATCACATGATTTTAAAAACCTAGCATGAATGAATATGGTATATTCACAGCAATATGCACTTATAATATATAGAAACATGTAATTCTGTCCACAGACTATCATGACATTTTTAAAACTTTTGTGAAATATTTTCACTGTTCACCTACTATTAAAGTTGAATGTTTTAAATACTTTTCCAATCATTAAAAATCCAAAAATGTTAGAATTTTTTCTGAAATAATTAAATACAGCTATAACTTATTAAGTAACATTATTCGTATTATATTTATGAAACAATTATATATATATGTAAATGCATAACAATAAATTATCATTTGTTTTCTTAAAGATTTCTTTGTAGATTTCTTGTTGACTTATCAATATTAAAAACTAAAAAAAAACAATTATAGCAATTATATTCGAAAGTCGAAATGTTCTTCAGTTTTACATATTTCATGAATTATTTATTTTTGTACAAACTCGATTTAAAATTGAATCTTGAATTTGTACCATCTTTTAAAATATACCTTTCAATGTATAAAAGTTAATTACGTTAGAAAATTTTATTTTAATTAAGTATCCAGTTTAAAATTTTATGATTTATTCAGATATGTTTGTAAAATATTGTTCTTCTGATTGTTTTTTTAAATAAACACAAATGTATAGATATATTTCCTGCTTTATTGCTTCATTATTTTTATTTTCTAAATAAGAAAAAAATCCTTCAAAATGCCTCACTCAGTATTAAAATCTAATAAGCATAAGCTTTCCAAAACACATTTTTGAAAACCCTACAGCTTAGAAAAAAATTACTTAATTTCTACTCTTCTTTAATTCTAAGTCTAAAACATTATCTCTCAGCAAGATTAATTAAAAACTAGTTTTAACCTGGCTACTGTTTCTCACACAAACCTTTCATTTACACCCATTAGTAATTCAACTCAGGTAAAGTATTTAAAACGGGAAAAAATCTCTTTTTACTCTCGGTAATTAAAAAGCTTATCATCTACTCGTAGATTTTTTTTTTACAAAGTTGACAGCTGTGGACTTCCTTTTTGTAGATAATTGAAGATGACTGGAATTCTGCCTTACTACCGCATGGAGCTGTCAACACCACTGGATTCCAAATGCTTCAGGAGACGCGGCCAGAAGTGAGAAACTTCCTAACAGCGTGGAAGTCTCTAGATCCTTACAGATGGCCTGGGGGAGGAACTCAACACATTACGGTGACACTTTCTCTTTTCTTTCCCGACTTAGACTTTTTTTCTTTTTTTTTTTGGCTTTAGTGAGTTCTTTTCGGTATTTCTTCGGAATTTGTTGAAAAATCATTTGCTTTATTTTTCCTTTGGCCTTTTTGTTTTATTTTTGAAGATATATTATCTTTTCTAAGCGTTCCAAAGCATGAATAAGGCATGAGAACTTTTGATAAGAGTTTATTTTAAGCATAAATAATCTAGAGAGGAGGTTCGATTAATCTGACACTCAGCATAAAGAATTCTTCTAGTATTTCTTAAAAAATCGCTTTCTTTCTCTACATTTTTCTGAAGACTAAGTGCCTAAAGTTACAGTATTTCAGTAAAGAACTTTAAAAAGAACATATTTTTCAAATATTCCTCTTACTGAAATTTTCTTTAAAATGTTTTCAAGGCTTTGAAGTATTTTATAACGACAAACTAAATATTCGAAAAGCTATATATTCGAATTTCAAAATCGCATCTATATTTTTGCATTGCTAATGTTTAAAAATACGGTTCATATGTATATATTTAGTGAAATACCGTTTATTTCTGTGTATAAACTGATTATTTTTTTAACTTTCTTAAGAGTTGAAATAGGGGGGAGGGTTATATTGTATGCACGAATCTGCTAATTTCGACGGAAAATGTAGTTTAGGGGGAAAACGTTTTCTTTTTTTTCCCAACGTTTTGAGTTAGCCACGTGAAAGTTATTGAATATGCTTACTCTTTTATGTATTTTCAACGAAACTTTTGAAAAGTATTAGAAATTCTTCGATATCATTGTCAGAATCTGAGTTTCCGAATAGTTCGAAAAATTCACATTCACTCATTAGTCTATCAAGTGTAATAAGCCTGGTCATCATTTATACATTCAATTTCTTGTACCAATACCTTCTTACGTTATTTCATTATGGAAAATTTGAAACCAGTAGAATTTCGAAAAGTTCGATACGAATGAACTAATATTTTTAATCAATACTCTCTGTTTTCCAGTCTATAATGATTCAATGCTAGGTATTTACTTCCTTTTGATCATACAACATGTTTAAATCTTTGATTTACAAAGTAATTAATTATTGCTTCAAAATTCCATTTCAATAAACTCATACTTTCGAAAGAAAAAAAAAACTAAGAAGGTTTAAGAACGTCATGTGAAATTTTTAATGCCTTAGAGATCAATCATTCGCGGAAAATACCTAGCCCTTTCACGACTTAGGAAAACATTCCCCATTTTAAAATTGGTAATTGTCGTATTTTATTACAACTTTATCTTCATTTTTTTGTACAAAATGTTAAAAGACAACACATGCAGAACGCAATTACGTAAAAGGAAACTTGGTGCCAATGATAAAGCATTCTCGTTCAGTATTTTTCTTTTTACTTTTTCATTTTATTGTGTCGTGTAATAATATATTACTGTATTTTTTCATACATTTCATGTTATTCGGTAAATAAAATTATGTGCAATAATGAAGTATATCTGAACAGATGAAATCAAATGCTTTGTATAACTACACATTGATCCAAATTGAATTGATACTTTGATCCAAAAAAAATTGCACATTGTTATATATTTTGCTTATGATTTTTATTTCTTTTATGTCTAAATAAACTAAAATAAACAGTTGCTTACTAATATTTACTTCCAGTAACCTGACGATCTTGTAAGGGTTAACTTTGCTACAAAAAATTACTTTCGAATTTATTATATATATATATATATATAAACTCTAAATATATTTGTTTTACTTTAAAATTTTATGTTGTGCTTTCAAAGAACAGAATTAAAATGGTTATGGTCATTTTTAAATTTATCACAGTTAAATTTATAATACTAGATATATATTTTAAACTTTTATTATCATTATTGTAACTTTTGAAGAATGATGACACTTTAAATAATATAGTTTAGAAGATAAAGCTTAGTACAATATAAATGCATAATTCTCACTAAATATGGAATAACCATGATTTAATTCTCTCACAAAAGTCCACATTGTCAAAAATATATATATATTTTTTTTTTTTTGTAAATATTTAGTGCTTTCAGTACAATCTTTGCTACATTTTGTCCTTGTATATCTCACTGTATTGACACTGTTTAATGAGACATTTTATTTTGAACAAAAGTCTGTTTGGTTTTACATTTTAGACTGAAGTTGCTCAAATGTATGACGCCACTCGGGTATTACTGGATGCATTCAATCGTCTCCTTAAGAAAAAACCTGATATATTCCGAAATAACTTTCGGAGAGGAGAAGTGTACAATAATGGTACTAAAGGAATCAATTGTCATCAGACGCCAGTCATGCCTTGGGAACATGGTGAAAGAATAGCTAGATTTTTGAAAAAGGTATTTAATCCTTCATTCAATTATCTTAATAACATTTAAGAATTATTAAGAAAATTGTGTTTTGGCATTAAAAGAAAGAAATATTCAAATCCCAAGAAGCCTTTAATAAAAATTAATTAAATTTGTTTTTGGAAGATGACAAACGGTACATTTTGTATTAAGACTTAATTTTAAGTTAATTTATATATACAGGTTTATCCTTCATTTTTCGAGTACAGGTCGAGAAAAACGTTTTAAATTTGCTTTTTTCATGAACCTCTTCCACTTTTAAAATAAAGTACTTTTACACATGAAAGCGTATGCTTTCCTTTTCCTTTTTAGTTTATACTTTAATATGATGCAGCAGTCAATAAATTACATTAAAATACATTATTAAAAGTAATCCCAGTGGTCAAGTGGTAGCGTATCGCGATCTCGCGTCACAGGTCCGGGGTTCAAACGCCCGGCTAGGCAAGGTCGACTAAGCCTTTCATCTCTTCAATGGGTCGATAAAATGAGTACCAAGCTCGTATGTGTGTGTATGCTTGGGAACCGACCACCTATCTGGAACATCTGCTCATGTACCTCAGCGCCTAAGGTCAAGAAAATTGAAATAGGCGCAGTGGGCCTTGACCATTCCTGGGCTGTTGTGCCACTGAGTTAAGTTTAATTTTTTGTATATTATGATATGGTTTGATAGTATATTTCTACTTATAACACTTAATTTCTATTGCGTAGCTATAATTATGTGTTTGAGTTGTTTAAAAATGGAAAGAAGTATTAAGTGAAGCACATTTTATAATTTAGAGGAGACATAACTGCATTTACATTATTAATCGGTTCTCCGTATTTTATTCTAATATTATTCGGTGATTTTATCATTTAAGATTTTACTTTAAAAATTAGTAATTAAGTTTTTATTGCATTTACAATATTTTTTAACGTCTAATCCAATTTTGCCTTTGTGAGCTATACTTTATTAATTTTACTAAATATACAGTATCTTTAAAGGGTTATATGCATTTATCTTAACAAATCCACAAAAATTTCATCAGTGTAGCTACGAAATATTTTTTTGTTATAACTTCCCGGCTTTAACTTAAAATTAAAGGCATGCTTTAATTTTCATCCCAAGTAAGAGTCATCAGCAGTGTTCGTTGTAGTGTCCGTAAAACTTTAAATTTCAAGAAGTTTTCTGTGCGTGCTTAGCATTTATCAAATGTTTCTATATTTTTATGGCAAGTGTCAATCGTTAATGATTGAGTCTGGAAAAGATGTATTTTGTTTCGGTTGCCTTAGTACAGAAGTTTTAGAAAGTTTTGCAACGAAGGAATTTAACTCAAAAAGAATATCCTGGATGTCAGACATATTTTTGTCCATGAATTATTACTTATTACCGTATTATTGTGTCGCCCCTATATCAATATTTTACTCGAATAAGGAAGTCACATTATTTAGCACTTTCGCTATCTCCAACAATGATAAAAATGAGCAAGTTTAAGATATAATTTTTTTTTTTAAAATTACTAGTTTTGGAGTCCTTTCCTTTTTGTGAATGTAACGCTTTGTTTTATTATTTAAATGAGAACATTTTTTAAAAAATATATTTGCTTTTTAAAAAACGAAAATTATTTTAGACGCTTAAGGTTAAAACTTATAATCAATAAACCTATGACAGCAATTTTTAACGGGTCATATTCTAATTTAGGTAGAACAAGAGTTTAAACAACATATTAAGAAAAAGAAAGAGTTGCAGTCTTTTATCCCAATAAAAACTGAAAAATCAATTTTTTGACCAATTTGCATGAATAATCCCTTAAAAAGGAGAAACCATTTAAGAGCAATACGTACTTCTTTTAGAAAACAGCATGTCGCTATGAGATGCAAATCGAGTTGCTGTTCCCAATTTGATTGTTGCCTCTGGCGCCACAAGGAAAAATTTGAATACACTACACTTTATGAATGACGTGACATGATGTCATGTTTGCTTAAAAATTGTGCTTCTACTGAAATAAAAGGGGAAAAAGACTTTATGAGGCTTTTAAAAGTTTTAACTATGTTTATATCATATTCCAGTTAATTGTGTTTGCGTTTCACCTATTTTTATACGTTTGTGCTTAATATTTTTTTTCACTGAATAATTATTAGGTTGAGAAAAAAATAATGTCATTCTCTAGCACGAGGGCATTACTTAATTATGTCTTAGGTATTGGGAAACATAAGTGTTAAGCGAATTATTTGTCCTTTTTAAACAATATTTTAGTTCCAGAAAAGTTATTATTCTACCATCACAAACAATTTGTGTGTTTGATACAGTACTAATTATAAACGTTTAATTTGTTTCATATCTTGTTAGATCTACAATAGATCAACTCCAAAAATGGGTGCACATACTGATTTAATATTGCTATAATTCCGAATATGATCTGTTTACCATAGATGACATTTTTAGATAGGTAAAAATTAAAAATAAATATAGGAATTTCACCCCCCCCCCCAAATTATGTTCATAGAACTAGAAACATTATCTTTCAGATTTAGCTTGAAATAATTACTTTTCATAATTCTAGAATGTATTAATCATAATTAGAAAATTTAGGAAATATTTAGTAGCATGGAATTGTGGTAACAAGTTGATACTGAAAGAATTTAGATATTGTTCCAATACTTCTCCAGAAAGCATCTCTCTCTCTCTCTCTCTCTCTATATATATATATATATTACAAAATATACAAAAATATAGTTATAAACCTAAGATAACTATCGTCATAATAGGAAAGATTTAGCCACAGAAATACACTACACTTTATGAATGACGTGACATGATGTCATGTTTGCTAAAAATTGTGCTTCTACTGAAATAAAAGGGGAAAAAGACTTTATGAGGCTTTTAAAAGTTTTAACTATGTTTATCATATTCCAGTTAATTGTGTTTGCGTTTCACCTATTTTATACGTTTGTGCTTAATATTTTTTTTTACTAATAATTATTAGGTTGAGAAAAAATAATGTCATTCTCTAGCACGAGGGCATTATTTAATTTATGTCTTAGGTATTGG
>BMAO01005691.1:0-24327 GCA_019973975.1 Trichonephila clavata
TGATACCGGGCGTTATAGACTATACTTAAAGATTGAATTATTATATCTCCAAACTTGAAATGTGGCAAGCCTAATTCTTTCCTTGAGTAATGAAAAAAATGTGTGTGTTGTAAAATGTTAAACCAGGTTTTCTTTGAAACAGAAAGTCAATGAGAAGGAAAATAATTATTACAATTCCATGAATAGCCTTTGGAATGCATCCACTACTCCGTTACAACTTACAAGACAACCTTTGAGAATAAAATAACTCATGTTATTGCTAAGATTCTTCTTGGTTGAGAGTTCTGCAGTTTCTTCATCCCCATGAAGTGGCAGGATACCTATGACATGGTGGATGATGAACACTGGATTGAAACGATACAACTGAAGATGCACTAAGGACGGATTTTGTGGAAATCAAATCCTAAGGGAAGGTGGGTTGCAGGGAGTCACCGGGTTTGTAATAGTAAAAAAACAAAAGCCGTTTTTAAACTTTAAGACCTACGGATTTTTCAATTTAGCAATTTAGTTGAGTAAATATCCACTAAAAATGGGTTTTCGGGGAATCTACTTCGAGGATGAAAGGTAGGATACGGGGTAAAAAAGATAAAAACAGTTAGTTGCCAAATTCGACAGAGAAATTCAGGCGGGTAATAGTAAGCAGCACAGGGATGACAAAACCCTATAGAACATGAGGTCGCAAATCACGTTTAGTTGGAGAAAATCGCGATACTAATAGCCGTCGGGAAGACGATGAGCCAGATGAGGGGATTTTCCAATGCGGAGATTTGGAGTGCCACGTTTGGTTTGAAGACCAAAATATCTTGTCCTCCTACATCACGTCTTTTCGGAGTAGCTGCAAGAAGGGAGTATCAACATCGGAGTCTTGGTCATTTAACACCAGAACGTGTGGTTTATGCATGATAGTGCATCAGCACCCTTTTAGATTGCAGTGCGTAACAACCAACATGTTATATATCCTGGAAGGTGGATTGGTTGCAGCGGACCTGTTGCTTAGCTTCCTAGCTCCCTTGAGCCTCAATCCTTTTATTTCTTCTTCTGGAGCCCTCTGAAATCGCTTGTTCCTGACACGCCGACAGCAACAGCAACGGTTCTCACGGTATGGATCGTGGTAGTTTCAGCTGATATCGTCAGCACACCGGTTTTATTTGAACGAATCCGACAATCCTTCGTCCGATTGTGTCGGCTGTGCTATTACCTTTGCAGCCGCAACATCGAACAATCCCTATCACAATCCTTATGACAAACACTTGTCTTTTTGCATCTCTGATGTTGAGCTGTAATTCATTGCTTGTATTATAAACATACTGTGCGTCTAATAAATGTATTTCTTACCTCTTATTGCAACTTTTCATTCCACTCGGCATCACTCCCTTCATAATTGTTTTTTCGAATCACTCTGACTAAACATGGTTGGAATCCCATGTCTTTCCTATGCTCCTTCTGAATTCCCTCTGAACCACCTGGAATTTGTCGGTTGAATTTGGCAACGGCCTGTATACCTCCGGTTTAGAAATCCAAGTCCTGTCCTTTTTAAATCAAGAGACAAAAGCTAAAATAAAGTTTTTTAATAGTAGGGATATTTAATGCTAGGATTTAAATATCAAAAAATAAAAAACAACAGAAAAAATCGAGTGAAGTGACCGGTAACAGCTAGCTTTTTAATAAAAGGCGGATACAATCGAATTCCAAAATGAACGTAGAACTAACCAAGTGTCAGGATGTCCTTTCATTCGTAGTGATTATTTCAAAAATTAACCCAAGATCAATTTCAATGATTTTTTTCAATTTAACAGAAAAATATCTTTTACTTTCATAAATATAAATAATGGCTAACATCAATTAGTAGTTGGCATACGTAAATACTCTCACACAAAATGATCGAATATTTTCAATCTTAAATGGGAAGTATTTTAAAAAAACATTGTGAATTTAATGGAGTTAGATTTTCAGTCTTAATTCATCATTAGCGAGAGTTATGATTCTATTAATAGCTTCATATAATTAAAAATTAAAATTGTTGATACTAAATATTTACTATTACACTTAGGCAACTGTAATATTTGTGATGGAGAATGTTAGTTTTGGGCAACATGCAGCTCTTGTGCCCCGAATTTGACATAATTTTCTCAGAGCTCCAGTCACGTAATTGGAGAAATAAATTTAATACAATAAGATTTATTCTATATATCTATATATAAATAGATGTGATGGTATGTACGACCTCGCTTCACCCAACACCGTTCAATCGATCACTCTGAAAATTGGCATGTATATGTATTCTTTTGTGGGTTTTTGCGCCATCCTCTTTGTTGCACCTCGTCACCAGGAGGCGCTACAGCATATCAATTTCTGACCATTCAAACACAATCGTTCAGTTGCCTACATGGACGCCGAAAATGACGCCAACTTGGCTCTATCTATGTTACTATTGAATCTCCATTATAATGTAGGGAACGGCGTTGCTTACGAATATTACAATTTTAACATAAAATAAATACAACAGAAATATTAACGTATTACACATCCAGATATAAATTATTTACTCTTTTCAAGCGTTCACTACACAAAATTTGTAGCAATGTGTTACTTTTGCTGAGCAGAGATCAGCTTAGGAAGGTGTTTTCAAAAATCGACTCACAGGAGAGTTACGGGGCGTTATAAATAAAAAAAAATCTTTTTAGTTGCTATTAGATTTAAAATTTAACAAATATGGTTTTTTTTTGTTCAGAAGAGATATGCGAAAATTTTTTTTTGTTTAATTTGCAATTCACGTACTAAGAATTCATTAAAACCTTCTTTATCCTTCAATCTGTATTGTTTAATTTTTCAATTCACCCGTGCAAAGAACGGGTATACCTGCTAGAATTATATAAAAGTTACTTACATTCTTTAAAAGTCAGAAGTTTTACGGGTACTTACTTATTATCGCAACCGTATTGGCGATATTATGTGAAACGAAGCATATGTTTGCCAATTCAGCGTGTATGACACATTCGAAATCGGGTTTGCCAACTTGGCAAGTTATCTTGAACGGTGATATTGTGGAGAGAGTACGTAAATTCCGTTTATGTGTTCTATTAAATATTAAGTGAAAAAGCCTTTGTTTTCCAAGTGAAAAGATGAAAAAATGGACATTTATTGAGTATCTCCTATTATTTCTTAAGAATTTACACAAAATGTCCATATGTATTTTTGTTCGTTAATTTTCCATGCGATTTTTAAAAGCATTTTATAGAAATAAATAAAATCATTGTAATCTTGTAAAAAATTTTTTTAAAAAGCCCCAAAATGAGAAAAAAATCGAAAAGGAATCTAATAAAATGAATGGTTTCATTCAGTAAAATGTCATAAAAGTTTGATATTTTTTAAAAAATTTATATAAACATAAAAAAAATATTCCATTTCAACGAATATTTCTCTATCAAAATTCCTAAATTCTACATTAAGTAACAGGATGAAAAAAATGAGCTTATTTAGAAAAATTTTACTCTTTATAAAAATACATAATTGGAAAATAAAAATAATTTAAATGTGTTCCAAAAACTAGCCGAAATAACAACGTTTTCTTTCGTTATTCATATATGCTTACTTTAGGCAAACGATTTTTCATAGCTTTGTATAAAGTCTCAAATTTCCACGAAACATTAAAATTACGTTTATGGTATTATTCAGTTAAGAATTTTTTCTACCACGCTTCATCAGTCTGACAACAATCTGATCATCACTTTTACACAAAACTAAATGGCAACATTGGCTACATGTATAATATTCCAACTTATATTTTCTTATTTTTTCCAGCTTTTTTCTTATTGGAATAATCATAGTTTTTAAAAGTTTTATAACACGTGATTATGACGATCATACAAATAACACAGTCAGCAATTTTCTCTCTACTAACCCAACTGCCTACCTCGACCCCGTCCTGCCGGACGAAATCATCACTTACATTAAAAAATCTAATAGTAAAAAAGCTCCCGGAAAGGACCTCATTACTAACAAAATGATCAAAAATTTCCCTCTTAAAGTTGTACTAATTCTCACGATTCTCATTAACAAAATTATTAAATTTATAATCACTTTCCTACCTTATAGAAAAAGGCTGTAATATTCCCAATTCTCAAACCTGGTAAAAATTCAAAATTGGCTGAGTCATATAGGCCAATTTCCCTACTCTCTAGCTTAAGTAAAATTACCGAATTTATCATCCTCAACAGACTTAAAGATTTTATCTCTCAAAATAACATTATTAACCCAAACCAATATGGATTCACTAAAAACCTTTCCACTACTCACCCTCTTCTTAAACTGACTGAAACTATCACAGCTGCCTTTGAAAAACAAAGATCCACTGGGGCCGTCTTTTTAGACATTCAAAAAGCCTTTGACAGAGTCCGGATAAACGGCCTCACATTCAAACTTATTAACTACAAAAAAAATTTCCCACCACCACTCACTCACCTTCTCCACTCCTACATCACTAAACGTACCTTCTCGGTACGAGTTAACGACACTTATTCAGATACAAAAAACATTTATGCTGGAGTAATCCAGGGATCGTTACTCGGTCCCATCTTATTTAACCTTTACCTAAATGACATACCAACATATTCACTCACTGACATCAATATGTACGCAGATGACACTGCGGTGCTCGCATGTTTCAAAACACCCAAAACAGTAACTTTTGCACTAAATAAGCACTTCTAGAAAATTACTTCAACAAATGGAAGATCAAAATTAACGTCGACAAATCAGCTGCGGTCGTTTTTACACGAAAGCGTACACTCCCACCTCCACCCACAATGTACAACACAATTATACCCTGGTCTCTGGAAACTAAATACCTTGGTCTCATTTTTGACAGTAAACTTACATGGAAATCAAACATTTTACACGCTCGTGACAAATTACAGAAAGTAATGTTTAAACTCTTCCCCCTAATCAACCGGAATTCTCATTTAGATTTGCATAATAAAGTGCTTCTCTATACAGTCGTTTTTCGTCCCATCTTGTCATACGCATGTCCAGTTTGGGGTTATGCAGCCAAGACCAATATTAAAAAATTCTCGATACCGCTCAAAATACTCTCATCAGAATGATAGTCGGCTCCACTAGACACATGCGCAACGGCGACATTCGTAATTGTTTAAACATACCATCCGTTAAGCAGCATATCCAAGATATCTCGATTAAATTTTTTGATTCACTCAGTAGCTCTGATAATATTAATATGCAAAACCTTGAAAATTATACAGCCAATATATATATTAAGAGGAAGCGACCCAGGAGAATTCTTCTGGACTCGTACAATCCTCCATAACTTAAATTTCACTTTTTATTTGCTAAATTCAATTCTCTTATCTATTTTCATCCACTTTTATTTATTGCATTCAACGTTAACTGCTCTTATGGCGGAGTTCTCAGAGCACCCTCTAGAGTCTAGACTATAACTGCTGCACGGCCGTGCGCGGTCAATGCGAAGTAGGGTGTCCACCTCGCAGAAACCCGCCGGTCGCTTTTTTCATACTTGTTTTAAATTTCTTCCCCTACTGGACATTGCGTCACCATACATCATTACACACACTCACACCCCATGGGCAGCCTTTTTTGAGCCAATATCCTCATCACTATTCCATCCAAACTGGAAGACACTCTGTCTTCCACCAGATTCCGAAACCGAGCCGCCAAACATCATCGCCTTGAAGCCTCGCCTATCGGCCTGCCGCCATTCGTCCAATTGCTAAGCTCCATACAATCCAGCATGAAAATGCAACTTAACCAAGACCTACACAGAATTTTTTCTAGCCAGATACGGGGCTGAGGGTTACCAGAAACCCATGTACCCGAAATTATATCCGTAGATCCGTAGATTATTTGTTTCATTGACCATTCCACCATTGATCGACGATGAGATACGTGCTCGACATTTTCCCTTAAGCCTTTGTAAGTTATAGTTTTGTTTAATACATTCTTTTTATTATATTATTATATTGTTATTTATCATTTATTCTTATACCAGCTTTACCAATTTATCTTTTGATATTCTGGAATGATTTATTTTAAGATTGACTTTTGGTAAAAGCTTATTTTAGGCACAAATAAAAGCAGCTCTCTCTTTGTTATTGCTCTAAATTAATTGATTTAATTTCTTAAGTTTTTGAGATGTCATATTCCAAGAATAACTTTCTCGGCTGTAAAGATCAGGCATTTCTGTTTAAATAACGTATTATTTTAACGTCAAATAACACATGCAGTATTTATTTATCTCATCTAATCTTAATTAAACAGTGGAGACACATCTTTATTAATTCTTATTATGTTACAATGTCGTTCATTGTAAATATGACACTTAATAATCTTATCTGAGATCTACTCTGGGAATGTCAAATGAGTAATTACTTAACTTAACGGCGAGGAGCTGTTGCTTGTCAGTTTTGAATTATTTCCATATTTACCGATTCTTCTAAATGTTGAAATTTAAATGCCACTTCCTTAGGTAATTCGAAATTGATTTGAATGTCACGTAGTTAGAAACTGCAGTTAGAAGCAGTCTAGAGTGCATTGTGAACAATTATCTCCAGTCATATTCCAGAGGGAAATGCTGCAGCATATACGGCAATCAGTCCACGTCTAGATTTAATCACAGCTCAAGTATAGTTTCCTAGTGTCAATCAATCTACACTTGAATAACAGTGGAAAACATTTATAGAATGTTATAGAATATCATGAAAAAACGCTTCTTCAGATAGATATGGAGAAATAAATGATATCCCTTTTTATAAATGTATTAATTTATGAATAAATTGGAGTTGTGTGTGTAGATTGATGATGTGATGTTGAAATTGTGCTTTTCATTGAATAGTTTAATTTGAGAGATGAGGCTATAAATGAGTTGTAAAGCATTTTTCTTAGTTAGTAAAGTAGTTAGTAGTAGTTTTCTTAGTTTTAGTAAAACAAATTTTCTTAGTTAAATATAAATTATCCATTTGTTTTATTAGTGAATCCCTTAGCAATGACGAACTACATTTAAAACTTTTCCAATATTTTTCCTCTTTCGAAACAAAATTATTCTCATGAACAAAGGGATGCTTTATAAATAAAATGTATAATTTCAATTTTAATATGCAAAAAAAATAAATAAATAAATTGACATGCAGAAAATTTATGTGGAAAAATACTTCTAATTATCGAAACGTGAAGCATTTTTACTATTATTTTAACTGATTGTATCATCTAAGATATTTATAAAAAGAAAAAAATAATTTCGAATAACACGGTAAATATACAAAAATATTGCTTACATTTAAAAAAAAAATCATCAACATCAAAATTCTTATTAATACATTTTTCTAAGTAATTAGAAAAATGATGGAAAACCATATCTAACTTATGAGACATAAATAGAAGCCCGAGATCAGTATTTTCGAAAAAAATAATCGAGACACAGTTTTTTCATCCGAAATAAAAAAATGTTATCTTGTGTTTTACCCAAAAATAAACAGATTAAAAAATCCACTTTTTTTAAAAAAGAGTTTTATTTACATAATCGCCTCTTTGAAGTCTTTCAAAAATCTTATTCGTACAAAATCCAAATTTTGATAGAATAACCCAATACTGAAATGAATATTTTCTCTCTTTTTCTCGGGGTTCACACAAGCTATTTTTTAAATCCTTACAATTTCTCGCCATTGAGCAGCAAACAATTAATCTTCCTTTAAATGATTTATAAACACATATAGGAACGACGCAGTCAATGGCCACAGTAGTTTTCGTGTCACAATGATAATAAATAATCGATTAACATTTTCTTGTACTAATTCAAGCACAGTACTTTATTCGCAGAATAATGTCGATAAGACACATCTGATTAATTAAGACACATTTTAATTAATTACATACTTCATTTATGTATCTAAATAACATACCACGTGACTTTGAGTTATAAATATTGTTTTTGCTAATGCTACCTGTCTGACGGTGTCAGATTGAGGCCCATGAAACTCATCGTGGCAAAGGGCTAGATATACGCTTTTCGTTATCGTTAGCTTTGATCACCATACAGGTGACAGAACGATTTGACTCCGTTCCAAACCAATTTTGAGAAAGAACAACCTGGAGGTGGATAAGAGCTTCTGACCTCTCTTCCCTTCCATCAACCTCGCGAGAGGACTTGCGGGTCGACAACTTTTTTGAGTCTCCAAGTCGTAAAGGCACAACACGTTTACAAACATCTATGCTTTCACCTGAATTCGAACCCAGGCCCTGCAGTACAGAAATGGGCGTCACTAACACCTATACAGGATGGGAGGAGATTTATGAATAAATGACGTCCTTTGAGATGTGATTTATATCTTTAAACTTCTTCCCTCTTTCATTTAATAAAAGGAGATCTGTAGTTAATCGAAACGAGCAGCTCTTATGATCTATTAGCTATATTTCTAAGAGTCTAAGAGAATATGGTTTTATTTCATCTCTTTAGCTCTTACTCCAGCGTTTCTCAAACTCTGGGCGCGTGACAACTCTATGAGGGGGGGCGCGATCATATTGGAAAGTCGAATACAAAATATTATTTAAAAAATATTAATTCACTGAAGTTTAACACACAAAATACATTCTGACATAATAAAAAATAAAATACACACTGATATCTTACACTTATAAATGCATCAGTGCTACACGTTGTATTTTATAATTAATTTAACAATACCAAGTTAAGAACAAGTTTAACAATTACTAATGTCCCCATGGGATGTCATATATAAAATTATATTAAAAATTTTACACTTATCTTGTTAATTTGTACCTTTTATAATTAATACCTTAACTGCTGACTAAAAGTTACGCGATTCGCTTTCCAAAGCCAATCGTTTTCCACGCAGGCACGCGAATGTGATGAAATGCGGGGTGGAGAAGAAGCAAATAATCTGAAAAAAGTAAATCCTTCGCAAACATTGTCAAGATCCTTTTATTGCATTCCAAAGCCTTCGGAGTAAGTTGATGGATAGTCTTGCATAGAAAAGATCGTACTTCGAAAAGACGTATTTATACATTCGGAGAAATTAACGCTTTCGCTGAGCGAGACATTTATATACACCGGTGGCAGTTAAGAGAGTATATTATTATTGAATTCAATACAGTGTTATTGTATGAGGGGGGCGCGATGAAAATTATTTTTAAATATTGGGTCGCGAATATTGAGACTTTGAGAACCACTGTCTTACGCTGTTCGAAACTTCCTCTGGCGTTTTTTCCCCCGCTTCCTACAAAAAATGCGTGCTTTCTTTTGAAAAGTGCTTATTATACGAATTTTTTTTTAAAGTTGAGTTTAGTATATTTGTTGCTATTTAACTTTAATCAAATTATTAGAATAATAAATTCCAAATAAAAAGCAATAATATTTTATAAATAACTAATTAATCAAAATAGTTAGGACTAAAAAAAACTTTTTTTTATGAAGCATATATATATCAATATAATATACAAATTGTTATTAACTGAAGCCATTTCACAAAAAAAATTGAGTACTATTTTTTGTGAAATATTGTATTCTAATTCTATCAATTAAATTTAGTTCTGTCATTTATTAGAAAAAGAAAAAACTACTTTGAAATGTGGTACAAGTGTTTGTAATGTTTAAAACAGTGAAAAATCTTGATAGACGCATGCAGCGTGTCTGTAACGTTAATGGATAGATTAAAATGAACACGCTCAGCGTGTTCATGACAGTTTAAGGGTTAAAGTGCAATACTTGATTTAAATATAAATAAAAATTTCATCATCCATTTTGATATTTTTATTTACCCCTTTAACTACCACCTTAAAAAAAAGCGAGAGAAAAATAAATGCTAAAAATTTAAACTTTTTGAACTGTTGTCACTTTTACAAAAATACAACAACAAATTACAGAAAAATGATTTTCACCACATTTTTGCCGTTTATCAATGGAATTCTAACTATTTACTAGTTCATTTGTACAAGAGGTATAAATACTCAATATATACGCTTTAAAACGTTACAGAACAGCCGTCACGAGAACGGTGATTTTATCAATCAAGTTACCTGTTCACGATTCACCGCCGGACACGTTAGTGACTCGAAGTTATTAATAACGCCTTAACGGACTTTCGCGCATCGCCTAACCTTACATTAATTTTACAAGAGTAATTGCTCAAGTGGTGCTGTACTACAATTAATCTTGAGCTTCGTCAGTTTTCATCTCACATGTAGAGCTTAACTTCCGTGATACCGAAATATAGTAATCAACTTACTTAGAATTGAACGAATTATATGTGTAACATATTACTTTGTAGAGAATCACAAACAAATTCAAATGTCATTAAAACAGAATTTCTTCATCAAATTTTAATTAAAAAATTTTAGATTATTGATTGAATTATTAAAGTTAACTTAACTGGATTTAAAAATGAATTTTGCGATTAATATGGCTACTATTCAGAAAAAAAGAAGAAAACTTTTTGTCCTATCCTAAGAGACACAGATGTTTGCCCTCACCCAATTTTGAATTTAGTGTTTTACTATTCGATTACGATTCTAAGTTATCGTGGTTGCGTCACATTAAAATGGTTACGAAACTGTCATTAAATGTATATGTATTTCTTATTTTTATATACGAGTAAAGTATTTCCTTAATATTATCATTCTTTATTTATTTCTTTGTGATGATGGATATTCCAATTCTTATATGTTTAGGTATATATGCTCACCCTTCGAGAAAAAAATTATTTTTCTCCTTTAAGAAGAAAAAAAAACATTTTCCTTCAACCAAAAATTCGCCTGATTGTTCCCCGAATTATTCGTTTGGTAGCGAGCTTGTAGACGAGTCTAGATGGTATCTGGTTGCTCCTTCAGTCGAGTCCAGATACCATTAAAGATTTGCCTTGTAAAACAGTGTGATAAGAGAACTCAATAGAGTTTTGAGGAAAAAAATAATTTACATACCTAATTTATACCTCACGATCATGTTCAAGTTTCTCTAGACATTACTAGGCGGGAATATTTATTATTATTCATTTATTTTATTTTAAAGGAAAAATCCCAAACTACTTTAGTCCCTGAAGAATCGCAACGAATTTTTGTTTTTACCAATATATATTTTTCTAATAAACATCCTATTTTATACAAACAGTTCTAGCCCATTCATTATTCACATAATAACGGCATTCTGCGCTTTCAATGTTTGTTCTGCATCAGGATTTGAATTGGAAAAACTTAGAGAGTGATACTCAAAATAATTGAGCAAGGAGCTTGAAAAACTCCTTTTTGAAAGGATGAGATAATCTTTGAATCGAGAAAGATAAGAACTTTGGTTTTAAATTTAAAAAAAAAATGCCTGTTTAAAAAATCAGATATTTCAGCAAAAATTTGAATAAATATTTTAATATATTCTTTATATTGTTACGGAAAATTTAGAATTTATTCTCTTTCCCTTAGGCTGCAAAGGTTAGTAGAAAAAGCAAATGATAGTTGATTTAAAATCTCCAAGGTTTCAATAATGCTATAAAAATAGGGGTGACCTTGCTGACTAAGTAGGTTACAAAACGCCGTGAACTTGACAAGTTTATCGACAAAAATACATGTTCCATGACAAATCTAAGAGAATCAAGGATAATTATTCAAACGGATAATTATTTTAGAGTCTCAAAGGGAATTTTAGGTCAAGATTTATACATGAGAAGCACAGAAATATAATAAAAGAGAATTTTTTTAGTTGTATAATAAAGAAAAATAAATTTTAAATACCATTTTCAAAGAAACGTAACTGAAAGTCTAATTAACCATTAGTCAAAAAGAGAGATTTGTCCTTATTAACTTTTTATCTACCGACGGTATTTATAAGTACCACTCAATTTAAAATTACATAGAATAACCTTCTTTACAAATACTCTGACGACACTTTGCAGGAATAGTGCTTTAAATCCACTCTTTTAAGATATGGCTGCGCGGGTTCTATGATGAGTATTGTAGCAAGAAAGGTGAATAGTTTTATAGTAGAAATTGCGTTTTCAGATGACATTTTGACCGGATTGCGAAAATTGTAAATTTTGTTCCGAAAAAGTAGTTAATGTCAAAAGGTAAGTGTCTTATTTTTTTTGTATGTCAATAAAGCCCTTAGAAAATGATTTGACTATTTATTTTAAGTGAACAGTGTGTATAATTAATTTTACAGTTGAATATCTTTAATTGATTAATTAGCTCTAACGGATTAAATTTCCCAGAGTTGAGTATTTTGTTTATGTATATCCCTTAATTTTCAATCTAGTGGTTCAAAAAAATATTGCATGAAAAGAACTGCAGTAAATCATAATGCGGTAGTTAAAGGGTTAAAAATAAAATGAAATTATGTAACACTCTTCATAAAACACAAATTGAATATATAAATTAAGATGGTATCATGAATTAGAAAAAGGAATTAAGTAATATCGTAAACATTAAACACTTTCAATTCATCCAAAGCTCTAAAAAAGTATTGAAGTAATAAAAATGATAAACGTCATAATATAATTCATTAATGGTATAGTTTTCCAAATAGAAATCAAAATTTAAACATCATTAATATTATGTATAGAGAAATACATTTTAATTAAAAATGCAATCGAGTAAGCACTCAACAAATATCCACGAATATATTTGCTGAAATTTTAAATGATGCCCACCTGCGCGTAATACGTATTCTATTTATTCATCTCCTATGCGCCGCAGGTTTATTGATACAGCTTTTATGTAGCCTAAAATGGCACCTGGTGAGCATTTAAGTCTTTTCAGTCTAGGTGTTAACATTTTATTCTTAATAAGAGTAACTTAAAGTATTCCTTTGAATGGAGCATGTCTGGAAATAATTGACGAAATAGTCATAAATGATGCAGAAAGAAAGAGGAGCACTCTAAAAAAAAAGCAAAAAGATTTCTATTCCGTGATACATAATTCATACTGAAGCGTTTTTATTAAACCCATGTTCTTTATATGCGAGGCGTTTTGAAAGCTATTCCTATCACTGTAATGATATTGCTGCGATCCATTTCTTGTTATATTTTACAGTTTTAAGCGCATTTTCAATCAAATAAAAAGTATTAAAGTGTCGGATAATGCATGTTTTTCAAATGTATGCATTTTCTGAATGCACTCATGCTTTTAGTTAACGCACGTAGCAAATTTTTTTTTCAAACTTTACTCTATAACGCTGAAATTTAATTTGAAATCTAAATGTAAATTTATCTGTGAAAAATCTGTGCAGGAAATTTGTTACATAAATAAAAATATTTAAATACTTTTAAAGCATCTGAAAAGGAACGTACGTGAAATATTGTGCAGAAGTAGTTTAATTTGCATTTCTGTGATAGAAATAATACAGAGAGCACTAGTTTTTTTTAAATAAAAGAAAGATATATTGCTAAGAAATAATTTTTAATGTTATACAATGGAACGTCATTTATCCAAACGTTTATTATCCGAGACAAGGTCCAGATACGTTTTCGAACAGGGCAATGCTCAACAGTTGCTTCGTGTGAGGTCAAAAGTGACGGGAAACCCCAAGGTGGGGGACATTTGATGAATTTCTCTTTTGTGATTTGGTAAACATCTGCGCGGAATATTAGGCCAGTTTGTTTCCAAGTGAGGGGTGTATACGTGCTCTTTTGTTGAGTTTTTGATGTAGAAACCTGGAGGCATGCGATGCAGAAGACTGTGATTTCAAATGCTAAATGATGAAGAATTGTGACTTCCGTGCAAGAAGAATCCGACCCGTTGACGATGAAATGGATGAAGACGAGGACGCGATAATGTATCACAGCCTTCACGTGCTTCAAAATTCCGAAAGTGTCCGCAGGCACTTTTTTCCAAACGAACACAGAATTTAGTATTCATCATCTGCTCAACAAACGCAATTTCTTTCAATCGCTAACGGCTAAATGCGTCCATCTGCAAAATATGAAGCCGTGAGTAGCCACTGACCACGCGATTTGAAACACACATTTTTTTTAGAAAAAGGAAAGAATGCAATAACATTAACAATCAGTAGTCAATCTACCGCATATATTCCCCGCGTTATAGGCTCAGCCGGGAACTTTTGAATCCATCCCCGTAATTTAATGCATAAATGGTTCTACAGGAAAGCTGCTAAATTTATATGCATGTATTAAAATTGTGCCAGACTTTTTTATATAGTTTTATATACAGGGTGTCCAATGAAAAGCGACCAAATTTTGTACAGCCAGATTATTTTTTGTCTCCTCGTTTGGAATACATAAAAAATACCTAGAGAACTGTTCCTGCACGATCCATAGCTTACGATAAAAATGCGGTAAATGATGATCTATGGTGATTCTTGATGGACTCCTGTGCATTTCTGTGCTCCTGTACGTGATTGCTGGATATGGAAATATCGGAGCCTGAATTGGATGTGTGCGTTGATTATATGGCCACCACGATCACCATACTTACACCATTTTTCTTTTCCCATGGACAATCTCAAGGAATTGGCTTTTCGGAAGGTAGTAGCTCGATTTAGTAGCTCGTCTGCATGATGCTTGTACTTTGGAGAATACACGCTGCAGCGACGTATACTCTCTTAAATTTTACGGCTCTCTCCAGCAGGCATACTGGTGTTGATGTGCCCAATATGACTGTGACATCATACTTTGTTTTTCGTTTTTTTCCCCTCGTAAACCGTGGATCGTTACCAAAAGTGACGGGAAAACCCAAGATGAGGGATATTTAGGGAATTTCAGCTGTGTGGTTTGGTAAACATCTGCGCGGAATATTAGGTCGTTTGTTTCCAAGTGAAGGGGTTGTATATATACTCTTTTGTTGAGATTTCTTGATGTAGAAACCTGGATGGCATGCGATGCAGAAGACTGTAGATTTCAAATGCTAAATGGTGACGAAATTGTGACTTCCGTGCAAGAAGAATCCGACCCTGTCGACGATGAAATGGATGAAGACGAGGACAACAACAACAACGAAAGTAGCAAATGCTGAAGCGTTTTCCGCGTTAGAGACAGCTATGGAGTGGTACGAACAACTATCAGTGTGCTGTCCTACTCAACTACTGCTGCTGATGAGAACCAGAGACCTTGCATTGAAAAAACGAATGTGTACAATGGTACAGCGAAAAATAAGTCATTATTTTCCCCAATCAAGATAAAATTATGTGTATCGTGATCAAGTTGACTATTCGACAAATTTTACTTTCTAAATAGAAAATAGAAAATGGATTATTCAGAGTTGATGAATCTATTGGTATAATAAATTTAAAATATTTGCTACTAATAATAAAAGTTTGTAACGATGATTTATGTTTTTTCCTGGGTTGAAAGTAATGAATCAAATCTCGGGGTAAAAATTATAATACATTTAATAAACTAAACTATCACCATTTCAAAATTATTGGTTATACAAGACTTTTCAAGACAAATATAATTAAACATTTAGAGAAATACAAACAGTAAAGTATAGTTAAATACAATCAGGGGCCGGATGACGAGGTGGGAGATCCCACCAGGTTGGGATTCGGTCTCTCTGATGTTAAAAGCAGTGGGTTTCGAGTTCACACTACTGTTTGCAATGTTTTCTTGGCGTAGCGACATCTATATTCCATTCTGGGAACTACAGCGTTCGTTATAAGCTGTATTAAGATTCTAACATGAAATCATTTAAAATATTCAATAACAATATAAACACTAGCGATGTTTATTCAGTATCTTTTTATCAGGTTAAAATCTATGTATTTAAAAAAAAAAAGAATTATGAGAAAGTGTGCAAAAAAGATTAACATATTCCAATTTTATTCATAATTAGTGTTCTTCTTTATTATAAGAGATTTTGTTTCCGATTAGATAAATTTATATTATTGAAGTTAATCTGTAATATAAATATATAATTCAATCCAAACAAAGGGAATATTCCCGCGTAAGAGATAAATTTTCTTAACTATACTAATTTAATTTAAATTCAAATTATTCGTTATCGTAAGCTAACGGTATCAACTGCAACTTTAAATTTCGTGTAAAGAGTCATTCAGAAGTTCGAAGCTCACGTTATGATATTTACTAAGAAAAATAGGAGAATATTCGATGATTATTCTTTAGAATACAAGCACGATTCATGTATGGTTATAGGTATGTAAAATAGATGACTTCTGGAATTACGAAATGAATTTCTAAACTAGTTTTCACAAAATTATATTTTTAATTAAAAGCTTATGCATGTAATTTTAAATGAATGCTCATTAAAATTTTGCACGAAACAAATTTAATTTGAGGATTGTAAATGATAACAAAATAAGTTAGCTAATGAATGTGAATTTCATTATTTCTGTTTATTTTCAATGTTCCTCAACCATTGTATATAATTTAGACTTTATTTCATTCAGTTTTAAATAATATGATACTTAATTTTATAAAAATGGCGGAATTACGTAAAAGGCAGATATTTAAGTAAACAGATATTTAAGATATTCACACAAGTAGAATAAATATATTTTATTGTAAAAATGTTTATTCAAATAAACTGTGAGTTCAATATTTGTTATTCTTGTACGAGTTTTAAGGGCTTTTAAATAAGTCTATCTTGTACATTTGTTTAAATTGTTCATATTTGCAATGTTACTTAGAAAAAAATATAAGACTTTTTTACTAGTAACATATTGTTTCCACCTACAATGTTTGACTTCATTTCCAGCAGTGCTTAAAATTTTTCTGTATTTTGAATGAAATCTCTACTCTTTACTAATGAATCTAAATACTTAAATAACACACATTTTATCTCATAAAGCACTCAGTAATTTTCTTAAATTTACATTTAACGTAAGTAATTATACGTTCTGAATTTAATTCGTTTAAATATTGTAGTATTGAAATTTCTTTAACGAAATTTTTTATTGGTCAGAAAAATAATACTTAAAGATGCATTTATTCTGTGTTTCATTTACCTAAATATGTAGAGTTGAAATTTTTCATTCTTTTCAAAAAGTGTAACTATAGTTAACAAACATATCGCAGTAAGAAATCGCTGCTTTAACAATTACAAAGGAAAATAAAATACAGGCAATGGCTTAAAAATGAGTGATGTAAATGTTAGATATTTACTAGCAAATATAAATCATTATAATATATAAGTCTATAAAACATCATTTAAAATTTTGTAAAATATTCAATCGATTTTTTGTCTTAAAATTTTGTACATTTAATTGATTACATCTAGAAAGTGAGAAATTCTAGTCATATTTAATCTTAAGAAAAACTATTTTATTTATTACTTAAAGGAATAGAAATTAATTAAAGAAATTGCTGTATTCTTATTAATATTATGGATATTATAGGAATACATAGGAATAATAATGGATTTCTATTCATAGGACTGTACATTATGTATATATTTTTGCAATATATCTCGTGTAAATGTATTGAATTTTGTTCCTCAATTTCAAAGTTAAAACTTCTCATGCATTTCAAAAGTGTGTTAAAATTATGTATTTAGTAAAAAGAATATAGTAAGATAAGGGATTAAAATACTGCCAATGAAACGTTTATTAAACGATTGTTTTTAAGAAATTCACGCATTAACAGTTTTGTTAGCTCGCACACAGTTAAATCAAATGCTTCAAAAAATAAATATGGGTAATATTAAAATGGCAAAATTTATTTGGTGTATAGTAAATGGCATTATTAATTACAATTTCATCATGAAATAAATGATGACAACCTTCACACAAACCATCAAGAATCTTTGCGTCACGTGTCTTACGAAATTGAAAACGTGAAAAATTGTATACCAGTGAATCACTTTATGACTGTTTTCATACGAAAGGAATTTAAATTCATTGTGTTTATTCTTATATTTTGGAGCATTTTTTAAGCATAAAATATATATATTATTCTTGTTTTTAAGCAATTGGTAATTCAGATTGATCAAGAGAGGGAAACTACATCTATTCCGTATTAAAGGGAAAAATTATATTCATTATATAAATAATTATAAATAAAATATATGCAACAGAAAAGAGGAGACAGAGTAAGCCATCAAAAGAAGTTTGGTGTCCAAAAACTATTCCAAGAGACAAAACACCTAGTAACTCCAGAAAGTACATCGCAAGTAGAAGCAGTGAATCCAGAAAGCGGAAGAAACGTCCCAGGCAGATGTCAGGTACTTCATAGAGGATGCCCATTAGAAAAGCAATTGTAGTTGGATAGGGAAAAAAAAGCCAACACCGGCAGTAGTCGTAACAATCAGAAATAGGTTCGCTGCCTTCGCAGCTAGAGATACGACAGAGCGAAAACTTGGTAGGTGTGACCCAGCAAACATCTCAAAGTCTAAAAAGAGGAAGGGAAAACATTAGTTTGTGGAACTCTTTGGAGCAAAGACAATTGTTGATATCTCCTAGCACCCAATTCACCACGGTGCAATAAAAAAAAACACGATTGTCAAAAAAACTTAAGAGCAAAAAGCATCAAGATAAAAGAAAAACGTTATAAAAATTGACTCAGATATGCATGAAATTTAAAAAATGAAGAAAGAAAATTAAAAAAAATGTGTACACATATGGTCATCCAAACATATTATCATTTTTTAAAGCTCGATATAGTTAAGGAAAATGTAATTCTTTATAATCGTTTCACTCAGAAAAGCAATACTGGAAACCAGAAATCTCAATTCGTATTGATAAAAATAGAAAGCTTGCAGAATAATCAAGGTAAAAGTGAGCTGAAAATTCTTACACTTTTAAAAACAAAATATTTAATAAAAGAAAATAATGCATTATTTTTTCTTCTTAAATAGTTAATTGAATGATTTTGCGAAGGAAAATCTTCAATGGTTAATTATAAATCACAAGTAAGGTTAAATCAAAAGTAAATTGGAAAAGTCCCGTCGTTCCAAAATCTATCCTTTTAGTTGAATTCATATGATAGAAGGAAAAGAAAAATAGAAATATATCTCATGTTGACATCGTATTGGAATAGTTTTTTTAAATATGTTTCATTCAATAAAAATTAAAAGAATTAAAATCAAAGAAGTACTTATGTTCTCTTATCGTGAAGAATCTTTATTTTTAAAAAGAAATTCACCTATATATAATGTAATCGTAGAAATTCCTATTTCAGGTAAGTATTAGTTTCTCTCTTCTTTCATTAAAAATTTTTTCCTTAAAAGTATAGTTCCTTTACTAATTAGCTATAACAAATAATTAATGTCATATTTCTAGTAACAAAGAAAAATTACAAACAATATGTGCTGTTGAATTTTTCAATTAGTTAATAAATATCAATGAGCATAAAAATTTAATAAAAATATGTTTCTAAGATGTCTACTGTTTCTTGTTATTATCACCTGTTATCAGATAATTTAGAAATAAATTAGCTATTTAACTTCCTCTTTTAGTTGTTTAAAAGAATTAATCCATCACTTTAATAATATTATTCCATGAGTATATTTTTTTTCATTACCAAGAGTCAAAATGACGAGAAGATAATGCTGTATTTTTATTGTTGTTAGTTTTAAATAGCTCGTTAAAGTTGTCAGACTGGTACAAATTTTGTTTACCAGCTGCTGACCTTCGCTTGTATTAAATATGAATGTCAGGTAGTATTTCTTTCGTTATATTAGTATGTCTTTCTTCACTCAATATGTTTGTAATTTATATAGTTACATTTGTAATTTATTCTCAATCAAATAAACATGTTTGTTTCAAAGATGCTTGAGAATATTAATTATTGGGAATTCCAGTGTCATTTAAATGATTTGCTAATAAAGACTGGTTGTTGTTGTCGTGCCCTTCCCTAAGGGAAGAAATGAAAGTTGCCAGAGCTTGAGACAGGTTGGACTTCAACACAATGAATAACAACGCCACCTATCTCCACCTCTACAATTTAGACATATGCTTGAGGGGAGGTAAATATTTTCCCGCACACTGCACCCGTGGTCTTTGCTGCGACCACCCACATGACTTTCGAACCCACTGATTCAACGATGGGATCACTGGTGGATGGTGGGATCAGGCATCCAGCCCAGGACCTCCGGTCTGGAGTCAGATGCACTAACCACTATGTGTTTATTTTGCCATAACTCCACTAAAATTCATCTGAGAGACGTGAAATTCAGAAATGAGAGACAACATTTTGTACGAATATACTGTGGGAAAAAGAAAAAAAATCTTATAGAACTTATAGTATCATTATACATGATCCAAGTATGCCTATCCAAGAGGAAGAACAACAAGTAGATGTTCCTTAGTATGAGATATGCTCTCCTCTTGCTGCAGTGATTGCTTCGCACTATCTCTGCATAATTAATACCAGATTGTCCAACACTTCTTAAAGTAAGATTGTCCCTTCCACAATCATCGTCTTTTTCAGTTGTTCGGTGTTCTCCGGAGGATGTAATCGTGAAGAAATATTTCTCACCCAAAGCATCCTGCATATGTTCTATAAGATTTAAATCAGAGAAGGATGATCAATCCATTCGAGGAATATCTTCATCTTCCAGTGACTGTTGAACATCAACAGCTACTCCCCCAGACGACAACTCCAGGACTAACGTAACGGTCTCTCTCCGGGATCATACTGAGATGAAACCGTGTCCCGACCTCTCTCCAAATCAACTGACATTGAGAATCATTTGGGGCACTGAAATGACTCTCATCCGTAAAGTAGATACGACCCCATTCATGAGAGGTCCAGTTTTTATGTTCCGTACATCCCTCTAAACAGTGTCACCGATAGCCAATTTTCAAGAACAGACAGCGTTCAGGACGGCAGGTGAATAAACCGCCTTTGTGAAGGTGTCTGACCACAGTAAACCGCAACAATTATCACCCTGTTACTGTATACATTTGCCGAGCAATGGTGCTTCCTGACTGGTGTCTGTTTTTATTTTGACCTTCAGGACTATATATCGGTTATTCACTGCAGTTGATTTCCTAGGGCGGTAACCATCAACCTTTCCAACAGCTGTACCTATGGTTTGGAATGGCTTCCTGGTGAACGAAATGACACTTTTGTTGAGTCCGAATTCCTGAGCTACTCTGGTGAAATTACGCCCATCCTCTAGTTTTCTGATCATTCTTCTAAGTGTGAAAGTCGTCAGGATGATTTCTTCTAGTTATTATTTCACGAAAAAACTCACTTGCCGCAAATGTTTTCTTTGCGCCTCCGTTCTTCCTAGTATATTAGTCTTGAGCAGCTCGAATCGATTACACGCGTTTTGCGTGCACTCACGTCGCCTATGTTCCTGAAATTTTCCTAAACATCACCTTTCTACTGAACTGCGTGTTCATTGTACTGATCGCAATAGCCCCTTTTCTGGAATTCCATGGTTATCTGCTTAAAATTTGCATTGTTGTTTAAGTTTTGTGCAGCAGTGTACAATGTAATTTTACGTCAGGTAAATCTAAATAATAATAATGAGGCTGTCTTGCTAGACTGCCAAGTTCTTTCTCACCCATTTGGTTTCCCTGGACTAATATACCTGTGTAACTTCTGAGAAAAAATTGTTCTTCGTATCAAAGTTAATTCGGAAATCCAAGAGAATTTTAAAGTTTGCTCTCTGTATAAGAACTGAAAAATAGAGCTATGTTTAATAAGAAATCACGGATGTCTTGCATTGAAATGAATGCGGAAAAAATGCTTCTGAATTTTTTTAAATTTTCTTCATTGTTGGCGAAATTTAGAAAAGAGAAAAAGTGGATCACAATATTTTACATTTATTTTCTCTAAAGAAAATACATTCTAAAACGAATAATTTCTTTTTGTCTTATTTTGAAGAGAAATTTTTTAGTTTGTAATTTAACACTTTTGTGTTTTAAGTTTTTTTTAAGTAGGAAAAAACTAGGAGATTTTTTTTAATATTTTAAGTTTGAGAATTTCGATTTATATTTAAAAAAGACGTTTATCAGAGATTATTATATTATCGTAGAACATTTATGTTTCACTCCGTCTTAAAATCTTTATGTTTTATTGATAAAGAAAAACATATTTTATTGAATTATACATAAAGTTTTAAATGCTTCTTTTTTAAGCTATCCAGAAAAGCTTCAGCTTTGTAAATTCAGATTTTTGTATAGAAAGTTAGGAAACTTTCTAAAGAAAGTATTCATTCCATTTGTGTATGGGATACGTCTAGCTGTGTGAGTGCAAAATGCATCAGTATGAAAAATTAAAACAATGTACGGGGACATTTCAATATATAGGTAAATAAACGTAAGAAGCCAAAATGGAGATTTTACTGCATTTTTAATTAAACAAAAGTTTCACTAACATCTTTTTAAATGTGTTTCAAAAACAATAGAAAAGCTTTGAAAGGTAAAATATATTTCTAAATATTTCATTAAAGTAATGCATTTATATTTAAAAGTATATTTAAACAAATGTGATTGAATATATAATTTTATTGAATAAAAATTCGACCATTTTTGAATGTTGTCATCAGAAATGACAGGAAATTTTCTGTATTATTTCAGGTAAAAAGTGAAGACGTTTCATTAAAAAAAAATTAATGCAAGGTAAAAACCGTTGGCCTGGTGCAGAAGTTTGGAGAAGTGATATCGGCTCAAGTGTCATCCTCGCCACTTGACTGCTTCTTCAAATTACGCCCGATTCTTCAATTACAAATAGCCGCCGTGTTGCTTTATAGTGCAACATTACTAAATATTCACTTTGAATGTATTTATTAAAAATTTTTTTCGATATATTCTTTTAAATAATTGTACTATGAAATTACAAGAAGTAACGTCAATCCCAGACTTTAAGACATGGATAAAAGACAACATGGATTATTTACAAATTTATTTCTCATGCTATAGCTCGTATTGATGCTGGTAGTTCACACTAATTTTGAATTAACCGGTAAAACGTGAGGATAATTCTACATAGTATTAAATCGCAATGAACTTTTGACTCGCTTCAAATCTTGAAATTGAAATGTCATCTCTCTGGAAATTCGAAATTAATTGAAAAATCGAGTTATCTGAAATTTCGCTTGGCTGCAACGTGAATGTCGTTTTATGTGAACCGTAAATAACTCTCCTTAACCATTTTCTAGAGGGAATTCTGGCTGAATATTTAATATTCAAATTTCGCATCTATATCACAGGTCATGTACAACTACTTTGTAAAAAACAAAGTATATAGTAATTACTGTATCATATTGAATTGATTTTCAATTTCTCTTCTTGAATTTATGCCATATAAATAAAATTAAAATATATATGCTCGAAATAACTACCATTATATTTATTAAAAAAATTGCCCTTTATTTTATTTTATTCATATTTACTTTTCATCTTTCTTGAATAATTTTCCTAACGTTTAATAATAAGGTGATGTGCTATAAAATTTTAAAATCCTCACGACTTCTACATTTCTTTGATTTCCGAGTTTGTAAAAAAGATACGTCACACTCATTATAAACTGTGAAAATTAAATATTAATGTACTTAAAATTATCTGAACTACCTATTTTTATCAATTTAGTCGATAATTTTTATTTTAGATTTAGAATACTGTGCATTGTTTTCATTTAAAAGCTCCTCCTCATTTACTACGTTGCAAAGTAATTTGGAAGAAAGTTTTGAAACCCCCCAATGTAAAGCAAACGTTGGCGACAACGAAACAGACGTTTTTCAAATCAATTTCAAAAGCAAAGAGGAGACTTCACCATTTCCATTAAATTATCATATTTATAACATACTAGAAAAAGTAAGCAAAACACACATTTACGGAATATTCGGTGAAGGAATATTTACAACAGATGATTTTTTTTCGACTACAAACTCATTTACATTATACAATTTCTGTGCTCCTCTTGATCAAAGAGAAATGTTTATCTTAAATTAAAACCAATTGTGTTGTAATCCTTCTTTCTTTCCTTTGTGATGTAAATCCCCGTGTGATACATTGTGTGGTGCACGGGGTTTATAAAGGTTCTCAATAAAAAAATCTGGAAATGGTATGTGGAATTAGTCGCCAAATCTGGAAACGGTATAACGAATTATTCGCGAAATCCGGAATCGTTATTCCTGATCAGGACAATGGAATAAAATTATGAAATTATTGTATCCGTCATACATCGGTCAGTGACAATTGTGCAAAATTTCGAATCAATCTGACCTTTTAAGCAGGGTAAAATCGAGTTCAAAGATCCTTATATACAATTGAAGCTTATAAAGTGTGTTAATAAAGAACATATCAGTGTAATACATTAGATTTCTAATGTTTCAAATCAATGGTTATTTAAAAGATTCCTTATGTTTCTCTATTATTAAATAACATGATTTAAGTTCATTTCGTATTTGTTTTCCTAACATCTTCATCCACAA